>JBAMYA010000002.1:5563400-5589168 GCA_037176975.1 Arrhamphus sclerolepis | reverse complement strand
CTGTGCAATTCACCTCATGCATACGTATGACTCCGAGGCAGAAAACATGAGGAGAAAGTTCAGGAAGAAAAAAGAAAGAAAGAAAAAAAGATTTAGTCAAAGACTAAAAAGTGCAGCCAGCTGTACTGCTGATGAGCTGAAATAATCTGACAACGTGGCAGAGGGACTCTGGGGAATAAATGCAGCTGCATATTAACCTTGGATGAGCTGCAGGTGGAGAAGTGAGGAGAGCTACAGCACACCTAAGCACAAGGGAGAAATCACACCAGCTGTGCAGAAGAAACAAAAGAAAATCATACAAAGCCGTCCAAAAACACAGAAAAAGTCCAAATTACCACAAGTTTCATATAGTAAATAATTACGAACATGTTGGAGTATTCAAAATGAAGAACAATCAAATACGATTTGAATTTTATGAATATTTAAGCATGGAGCATTAACAACAATGCTTATTATAGAAAGCAGTAAGTAATTTTACATGAAAATATTAACATACCATAACAGACATTTTGTCATTGTTAAGTTATAAATCACTGTTAGCAGAGATGACTGAAGACAGACAGACAGAGGTTCTGATTGGCTGCTGCCTCAGGTGAGTCGACCCACAGGCCTGGTATGGAAAGAAGAAGATAAGATCCAGCAGGCTTTCTGAAGTCCTCTCACTCCTACTGGTACCCGCATCCTCCTCCTGACAGGATGAAGCATGTCTAAGCCACAAATATGTCCTCACCCATTTACCTGCTAGACCCCCAACCGCAAAAAACCCCCAGCCCTCAAGCATCCTGCCTGAGAACGTTGTACCACCACTCACCCTCTTCTGCTTTGTTTCCCGTCACCTTTTGAACCCACTTTAATCCACCCATCATATCTCTTCCTCGATTCATGCCTTCAAATATTATTTGATGTTTGCCCATATTGGGTCAGAAGAGAACAGTTTCTTCTTTAAACTCAATTTCCCTTTTTTTGTGATGTGATCTCTTTTCTTATGTGCATCAGATATAAGCTAACTTATTATATTTTTTTGGTATCATATTTTTAACACATGCATTGTATGGACTGGTCAACTAGTCAGCACCTTTTAACCTTATCTGGGTTCTACAAATTTTTTACACTGGTTTCCATTTAGCCGTCCACACTCAAACATTCATTATATCAGTGTAAATATCATCTGTGCTTCCTGCAGTATTAAGCATATGTAGGATTCAGCATCTCACTCAAGGACATGCAAAGTAGTTTGGTATCACACACAATCATCCATCTGAACATCACTGTTCATTCACCTGCTTCTTTGGTTGTGATTGAATAATTCAGCACTTTCCTGATGAACAAATATAAACGTTTGTGCAGATGTTCCTGGTTTCCAGAGGATGAGTTCAATTGACTGTGCCTATCCTAAAATAAAGAAATTCTCATCATCAAGGCTGTCATCTTACTGAAACATCAACATGTTGACTCTGCTCATGTTGTTTCCCAAGGTTGATGTCCTTCAGTGGTGTGAGACCGGCAAGGTCTGCGGATCCATGTTTCTGTATCAGATAACAAAGTTTGTTTGTTCTGTAAAATAAAAAAGGCTCTTTGTATTCACAAGAGGCTTTAAAAAAAATAAAGTCACTTTCCTGCCTGTTTTACAAACATTCATAAACACCAGTGGATCTTCTTATCCTGCTCATATTGAACTAAATCTCAATCTTTCTCTGCCATTCTTTTTTTTTTTTTTTTTATCTGTGTTTCACTTGCACACACAGTAGCACTGATAACATCTAACAACACACAGTCACAGGCCAGATAGCGCTCAGTACCTGCCGTAACACAGCTGCTGCTACATAAGCACAGGGAGGAAACAATGGCTGAAGTTATTAGAAAAACAATGGGCCTGAATTCAGAGAAAGGCAAGGTAGAAAAATACAGGATGTCCTGATACAAGTGCACAGACTGAGAGAGTCAAAAACCAGAGGGGATTCAGGGAGGATGGAGACAGGGAGGGAGACACGTGCAAATATAAAGGAAGTGAAGTAAATGCATGAAAATGGTGTCTCTGCATTTTCTGTCACAATTCTTGACATTTTGGAGGTTTAAGATTTGTACAGACTAAAAAAAAATGATTCGGGAGGGGAGGGATCTTTTCTCTGTCGAGATATATGACTCACTCTGTCCTTTTCTCTTTCTCCCTGTCTCCCTAATCTTGTTGCTATATTTAGTGCTGGCATTATGCCCTTCAACAGAGAGGTTGGCAGCAGCACTCAGCTCATCTTCTCGTCCTCTTTTATTCGATCTTTCCTTTCCTTTAATTTCCTTTCCTGAGGATTTTGTCATCACTGTTACAACATCAAGGCAATGAGAGGTACAGACATATACAGCGTGTGCACAGAATACAAAATCTTCTTTCAGAGGCTCTCACAGACTCGGGACAAGAAACACAAATTGATCCACGTTGTGTTCAACATCTTTTGCGACAGGCTTTAAAACAGCAGTAAAGCATCATTAGATGGAAGTTTAAGCAAGCGCATGTGCCTTGTGCTGGAGTAAATTAATAGTTTTCCACACACAGAGTGTGAATCTGCACACCTTTTGTACTTCTGACTCAGCAGCACAGATGAGAGGAGGAGAGGGAACAATATTATGTCTCACAACACCACGTCACATCACATACGCACTTTGTCTCAGTCCCCAACTCCCAGGGTGGCAGTGTAATGAAACAGGCCTGTTTACCTTTCATTATGGTCAAATGAGAGATTAAAACAAAAGAAACAGAGGGAATGGAGGAGAGGAGGTCAGAGCAGAGGGTCACCAGATGGACAGACAGAAAGAGAGGTGCTTGTAAATATACATATATATAATGAAAAATAAGACATTTTCTTCAATAATATCTGTAACATCATGGTTGTATTCTGGTATAATTTTGAATATATTTGATGATGCAGAGTACACTTTAATGTTGACATTGAATCGATTAACTGGTATTTATAAGCTAATACAACTTAAACCTGCATTGTTTTCTGCAAAGACATCATTTGAGGGCACAAATGGTGTAGCAGCAAAAAAAGAGTGTCGTTTTTTTCCTCTACATAGGCTACAGTAGTACAATGTATTTGCAGAGAAGAAATTCATTGCAATGAACAGCTAAAATGAAGTAACAAATACATTTCTAAAGTATGTACTTTGTCATACACTGGATGGATATTGCAGGTTATAAGATGTTATGGAGTTCAGCAAGGCATATCAGTAGCCTACTAAGATACTGGAGGCTGGAACAGGGCTACCTTAACAGTACAGTGTAGACTGTTTACATACAAAGCACACTGATGTTTGATGCTCACACAGGATCAGGACATTTGAATAAGATAGTAACATGCCCATACCTTGTATCCTATGCTTTTGATGTAAAATGACTGGACAGACAGCTAGATACATCTTAGTTAAATTAGCTGTTGTTGCTTTCAATAATCACACTTTCAAATAAAAAAAAAATAATTTGGTCATAAGATGTAAAAACTGGATCTCTACAGGGCAACCATACAGTTATTGTGCCACAAGTCTTCTAGATGGAATGTACAATATAGTATACGTAACATGGGTCTGCATGAGCACAGATCATGTCAGCTTTGTTCTTAAAATACTATTTTCTTTTTTTTTCTTTCTTTTTCTTTTTTTTTTGTTCCCAGTGGATTAGTCTACAAAATGTGCTTTGCAATCTCAAAGACAAGTGCAATCTGTACTGAGGATTTTAGTTTTCCCAAAACATTTGTTTGCCTATTGCTTACCAAACATGTGTTGGTAAATGCAAATTATTAACGTTAGAACGCGATCGGCTGTAGGTGAGTAAAAACCCTAAAAGGCAGTTTTTTTTTATAGAACTTGGAAAGTGTTCTTTTATCAAACGTTAGATGAGAAGTTTGATACCATTCCCATGTTTGTCCTGTAAATATGTAGCTCAGTAACATCAGCAAGGCTCTTTGGTTTAGCCCTAAGCTTGGAAACAGGACTAAACAGCCTGGGTCTTTCCAAAAGTAACATAATCTGCCAACCAAGACCTTTAACCCCCTCAACCTTGGAGGTCCATGCACCAGGGCCACGTATTACTAAAAACCCAAACAGTTGCCACAATTTGGGCGTAGCCTGGTTCTAATAAGATGAAAATGTAAAGAGCATTGTTGTGCTGCACTTCTGTTCCATCAAACTAGGTAGTTGCCTTTGTGGACTTTTAGAATAGATTCAAGCATTTAGTGGCTCATTGTTACGAGGCTGTTATTTACGCTGATGAAGCAGAAGTATAACCCTCCCTCTGGCCGGTTGATGGGGACAAGGAAGTGTTTTAAAAGTGCCCCAAGCGTCTCTTATTCATAGACCTCAGGGTTAATCACTTTGGCCTCCTATCTCTAGTTCTGTTACTGAGAATTAAACTGGAACTTTTCAGGTGAAAATTCTAAACATATAATTTAATGGGCCTGAGAAGTAAAATGGTAAAACTGTCTAAAATCCATCAAGATAAGTGCCTCCGCAGGGATTTTAGTACTTCTGACAGAGCCAAACCTGACTAACGTCATGTCCCAGCTTCTTATTTATACAGATATAAGAGTGGTATCAATATTCTCCCCTAACCTGAAAGTGTATTTAACAAAAAATAAGCCTAAAAAGCCGAGATTGGTCACTAGTAGTCTGAGGCTATAAAAGCTTTGGGAAACCTTTTCTCTTTCCACATTATCACACAGTGTCTGGTCTGTATTCGGAGGACCAGTTCAGCTCTCCTGTCATGAAAAGTTCCTCCCTTCAGAAAACTTCTCTAAATGAATGATAATTAGCCTCTATACGGAAGCTGGACTTATTACCAAAAACATATCATTTTTCCAATCTAACACATAGAAAGTAACAATAATGCTCTAATACTTGGTCATTAGTATGTTATTATATAGAGGTAGTGATTGAAGCATTGATTGATAGCAATAAACACTGAACAAAGAGCATGAAAAAAAAATCTCATCTCAGGAGAATATAAATACAAAGCTTATCAAAGCAGCCACTGAAACAAAGTATTGTTGCTTCAAGGCTGACACATAAATAATTCAGACACTGGACTGCATACTATTTCTGGGTGACTATTCTCCAACCAGCGGGACCTCATGAAACCTGGGGAGAGTCGAGACAGGAATCATAGAGTTTCCAAGCTATTGTTTCTTAGTTTCTTACTCTAATCCTAACACTAAGACGTCATGGGTATGGATTCTCTGTCAAATTTGGCACAGCAGAAAGGCTCTGAATGGGTGTAAAAACTGGGTTTAAACTCCCTGACCTGCCACTTCAGGTCCTCTGAGCTCTTGCTTTAGCTTGTCAGACTGACTGACAAGTTGCTGAAGAAGTAAACCTTTCTGGAGCAGTCACAGTTCAAATCCCTGTTCCCACTCAGCAGCCAAGCCATCGTAAAGCAACACGGAGTAAAACCGTGAGATTCTGTCAGAATATAAACAAGTTATGTTCCAAGCAAATAATACTCTCTCCATCCGGACTCTAACGTGCAACAACAATAGACATGTTTTCCTTTCACTGCACTGGGGACGGCTATTTGCTTGGTTTCTGTGTTTCTGGACACAACACCACCCCACTGATTGTTTGAATTACACATTGTTGTAATGTATAGACTCTCCCGTTTGTGGCTCGTGTGAGCTGTCTCTGTTTAAATTCAATACATTTAGGTATCGCTTTAACAGGCCACCCAGCATGATTTGTTATGCAGTCGGATTAAAGATGAACACAAATAAAACAAAGACACATTCCGCAATGTACTCTGCAATATCTTTCCAATCAACTGGACAGAATTACAATAAAATATAAAACAGTGGCACGTTATACAATTCTTAATGCAGAGTTTGCAGTAAATTGCAAATAACTTACATGTATTTGCACTGAAAAGCTTATGGCTACCTGCATTCGTTTCACATTGCATGTTTGTATGTAAATATGGATGTGTGTGCTGCAGTAAAGCAAGAGTCTGCATTTATAGTGTTTTTCTGTGTTCCTGGTATTATACGAGTGAATGTTTGTGTGTGTGAAGCAGTGGAGAGCCGCCAGGCCTCATTATTGTCATTCTCCTCACTGCCTAAAAGAGAGGCAAAAAGAGGCAAAGAGAGGCAAAGCGGCTCCTTTCAATCGAGGAACTGAGGAGAAACGCACACAAAAGGCTCAAATTAAACAAATGCCGGAAAGCGGCTTGGAGAGCCAGCCCGTGGTCATACGCTTTGAATAAGAGTGAACGGGTGCAGGGATAACCCATCTGCGTCTTTCAGCGAGGAGACCACACAGATACTATCCTTCCCAGCATTCAACTCAACTACAGGTCCAACAACAGTCCAGTCCTCGTGTATGCCTTATATCCTTCTGTTATTTATATGGATGTATGTGCCCACCAAATGTTATGTTGCAGTTGTTTTTCTGGCCTTGACTTATATCTGAAATCTGTCTCCATGTGCAGCTTCCTTGAGAGAAAGTCATCACAACTTCCATCAACATGCAGGACACCTGTGTAAGGCTGGTCCCATTCATCCTCACTGTTGATGCAGGGGTAGGGATATTTTTTTTTGTTTCCACTGCTCTCTTTTGCAGTTTGGTTGAAGGTGAAATGAACGTCTTGGAGTCCGATCTCCAAACCGCAGCAGAATATGTTTACCTGCTGCGGGTCTCGTTCCCAAGTCCCTTCGAGTTGCCAAATTTCCACCGCTTTAATCCTTCACTCAAGTCACACCAGATGTCCGTACACATGTACATGAAATGTTGCCACAGGAGCAAGGAGGTGGAAAGATGTTTGCACACATGCAAATCTAGAGCACATTTAGGCTGTACTAATGCACTGGTACAGGTTCTCGTGTGTCCTTCTACTAGTGTTTTCCTCAGTTTGGGATGCTGGATGTCCAAGCGTCTGTACTGGCACTGATGGTTAGAGTGGGCGATGAATTGAGAGAGATTTGGTGACTTGAAAAGAATGTGGGAGGACACATCAAGTCGTTGTGGCTTCACATCTGGAACAATGAACAATAAAGAGAGGAAAGTTTTAGCATGAAATCCGTTCATGCAGACAGAGGACTGATGTGAATTATGAATTATACAACTATTCACACAAAAGCAGCTTGGCTGTAAAGTAAACTCTTCTCAGACACTCTTAGCCAGATCATCTGACATTGTCATTTATTCAGTCATTTTCTATACCCCACTTCAATTCTATTCAGGGTCACGGGGGGCAAGGCTGGCGTCTATCCCAGCTGTCACTGGGTGAGAGGCACCCTGGACAGATCACCAGTCACCCAGAGACAAGCGGGACAAACAACCATGCACAATAACTCCTCCAGACCCCTAGCATTAGTGTTTTTGGAATGTTGGAAAAAGCTGAAGGTGTGAAGTAATAGTACGAACTAGCAAAGCGACACGCGGCCGATTACAATGATGTACAAACTGAAACATGCTTTGGAGCTCAAGGACCTTCGCTGTATGTATTTTTCACTTTGCTGTGTATTAAGATTTAGTTCTGAGTGCATATCTCCAAAGATCTGTAAATACAACATTAAGTAGCAGAGTTTAATTTTGTTTCACTTTAGTGTGGACTGACTTGCAGCGGCGAGGGTTGAGTCTCTGGCCTTTCCGACTGCATTTCTCGGCTCTGATGTTGCATCTGCACTGACACGATGTCGTATCAAGGACCCACTTCCTCCCTCGGCAGGGGCGGCAATGAGGTGTCGGGGAGGGAGTTAGAGCGCGAGTGGTAGCAAGAGTTGTTGGAGGAGGAGGAGGAGAAGGAGAGGATGTGGGAGGAGGAGGCTCGTGACTTCTGTGTGGAAGAGATATGCAACAATGGTGTGATTAACTGTTGGAGTGAATTACCCACAAAATATCAAAGAATGCAATATGTGGTAGCTTTATATAATGATATCATTTAAAATTATATCTGGTGAAAAATGAAACAAAACAACAGACACACACAAATGTCAATTGCAGCATTTTTGTAGCACCTGTCTGCTGGTAGTTGCAGATTTTAGGACTTTCTAAAGATTTTCAGGGGGCACTTAGATCAAAACTCATTGATGGCCAGTTTAAGATGGTCCACAGTTCCCTTTTGGACAATCTTCACTGTTGGGTGTTTGCTTTAAAGTCGTTATCCTGCTGGAAAACCAAAGACTTTGACTTCAAAGCTAGGTTTTCAACACCAGATAACACATCTATCCATCCATTATCTATACCTGCTTTTTCCTAACTTAGGGTCATGGGGGTCTTCCAAAGCCTGGGTATACCCGGGACAGGTCGCACGTCCATCGCAGGGGCCAGATAACACAATCTGCTGTAAATTACTTTGAATATTTTCTGATATCATTATTCTTTTAATATGTTCAAAGCCGCCAGTTCAAAAGCAGCTGAGCACAATTTAGCCTCTACCATGTTTTAGTACAGATACAGTGTTTTTTCCCCTTATTTTGTCCAATAAAACAACACCTTACTGGCATATTTGAAATCCTTTGTTCATAGAATTATTCCAGATTATCCAAGGTCATCAATGAAACTGTTTTGTGAAACATTCTTGTATTTTTCTCTCAATAGTGGTGTCCACCTCGACTTATTCCCATGTAGATATAACTGATATATGAAGCTCTTTACAAGTCTTCTCTGGTGGTTTTTCAACAATCCTTTCTTATTAGTGTTGTGTCCAGTAAATGTCTATTTCCATATTATGATTCCTTGATGAAGTTTCAAACTTTTGATTGGAGAATTGAATATTTAAAAAATAGATTTTCTACCATTCTGTTGTGTTTACTGTTGTGAACAAGAAGCAATTCCTCATTTTATCAAGTGAAACCATTTTTTTCAGTGTAAGTTGTCTGCATTTTGGCAAATTAATATGTCAAATAAAAAAAAAAAGTGGCTTGATGGTGAATTTTGATAGCAAACTATTGATTTTTTTCAAAAAGTATCTAAAACAGAGCATAGCTTTAGCAAACAATACTTAACAAGATTACTTAAATTTTGTTTAGAAACCCTAGACATCCATATCCACTATCAGATGTCAATAAAAGAAAAGTTACGTGACAATCTGTCCAACAATTAGTGGGATATTTTGTCTGGACCAAAGTGATGCACTGACTAACTGGTGAGAAATTAAATGCAAGGCTTGTTTGAACATGCACACTGCCAGTCTGAGACAAACCTACACAATGCAGTGAGTGGGAGAGGTGTGACTAATGTGGGATAATGTTTCTGAAACTGCTGACAAACTAGCCCCGCTTTCTGTCCGTCTGTCTCTCTGTCTGTTACCATGGCTATGCTCGCCTTGTTGCCTTTGAGGCTGTCGGTTCCACCTCTAGATGCCCTGCACTCTCACTCTCTGAGGTCTGAGTCTGAGAAAGTCGCCTGCATCAGTTGGTCCATTAACTGCCGCTAGTTCTGCCTCGGTCTTCCCGGGAAGCTAGCGGCTTTAATGAAGTTAGTTAATGAGGCAGAGAGGGGCCATCTTTGTTCCCGTCCCGGTGACCACGCCTGCCGCTGGCATGGACAGAGGAGGAGGCATTTGGGAGCAAATTACACAGATTTCACCCTTGCCAAAGTCTGAATAAAGCCCTTTCTGAGTGATGGATGGGTGCTAAGGGACATCACACCCAAACGGAGCCACCTCTGGCCCCTGGGGGCCGGAAATGAGTGACAGCAAAGTAAAGGGGAAGCAGATGAAAAAGACCAGGGAGGAAAAGAGCGCTAACTGTTTCATCCTCAGGACTTGTGGAAGTTAAAGTGACGGTATCTTAATAACTTTGTTTTAAACCACTTATGACATCGAACACGATTTAACTAAATACTGATTTAATTACCTTGACTAAGGAGTTTACCATTGGATTACAACATGTGTGTGTGTGTGTGTTTGACTGAGACCTTGACTGCTGCTGTAAAATAAATTGTCCTTCAGTAATATCGTAGACCAGATAACCCATTTTTCTCTAATCCAAACATTCACACCGAGCCTGAGAGTACCTGAAAAATACTGCCTGGTGATAGCGCTTGTGGAGCAAACACCAACATGAGGCTTGTGAGTGAGGTAAAAAAAAAGAAAAAATCAATTGTGTCCAGTGAACATTCAACATACGCAGCTCTGACGGCTCCAGTCTTCTTCTGTCTGGACTTCCTCCACTGCTTGTTCTTGTCTTTTCTTGCTGGCTTTATATAGGATCTAAAAATATCCAACAGACAAAATGTTTACACACACGAGCAGGAGTTCATGTTCAACCTTGGATAAACTTAAAAATCTGTACATTCCACTTTTATACAAAGGACAGTTGATAACTTATGTCAGGAAATTACAAACATTATTTGAACCAAATGACTGTAATCTTAAAATTATATTTGCAAAGCACATCGCTTGGAGGAACAGGGGCAGCAGAAGGCTCCACTTGTTGTGTCATATTAAGAGAGTTTTTAATGTCTTTTCTTTTACTCATTTTTTAAATAGGATTTGGGTTCTAATTTCTCATATTTTTAAAGATTGTGTGCCTCTAGTGGCCTTTATTTATAACGTAGAGACATGAAAGTGGGGTAGAGAGAGAATCCGAAGACGTGCAAAGGCTTGCAGACCGGGAATCGAAAATAAGCACACAAATGTTTGCAAAAGGACTGATGTTTTGTGAAACATCTCTAACTGGCATCCATTGTTTGGCTGCAGGGTCCAAAAAGTAATTGTTGTTTCAGCTGACAGGCTCAGACTGCCACTACAAGAATCTGACAACATTATGAAAATCATTCTTCCACCATGTTTGGTCCAGACATGGCTACTTGGACTCAGCCTCATAACCCATCATATCCCAAAATTTCTATTTTCTTTGCACTTTTTTTTTTTTTTTTGGCCACACATGGCTCTCACAACAATTACAATTAATTATGTCATTTGGATTACATGTGGCCCATACAATACAAGCTATAAATCTTGTGAGTCCAAGGTCATGACCTTTGAAACTCATTTGGACAACGTAATACTTGAAAATGGCATAACTGAGCCAAAAGTACTGCATGAATTCCATATTAGGTGCAAATGTACAACCCCAATTCCAAAAGAAAAGTTGGGACGCTGTTTAAAAATGTACATAAAACAGAATGCATTTATTTCCAAATCTCATAACCTTTATTTTATTCCCAACAGAATATAAAGACCATGCCAGATGTTGAAACTAAGACATTCTACAATTTTATGGAATATACACCAACACATCTCATATAGGTTGGAACAGGGGCAACAGAAGGCTAGCAATGCAAATGGTGCAAATCAAAAACAAATGTTGGAGAATGCTAAATGTGAAAAAAAGGCTGTATTTTAAACCAAACCATTACCTTTTCTTAAAATCCTAACAAAGCTGTTTAGATGCCTCGGTCTAGATACTGCTAACGGCAAGTAAAAATGAAACTTAAAAAACAGAGAGGGAGAAAAGCAGATTTCACAGATAAGACTCACAGTACTGTCTTCAGTGAAAAACTACAAAACTAACTATAAAATTATTATTATTACTAATCACAAAGGACTCAAATCCAGATCCTCCTGCTGAAGGTCACAGGACTTATTTCACCCCATTGTCCTGGCAAGTTGAAGATACCACAGGACATCTCTCTGGGTTTCAGGAACCTTAAGATTTTGTGGACCTGTTGTTTCTTAAAACGTAAAATTGTAGCATTTTAGCTTGCCGACAGGGTGATATATGCCTGTCTAGCACATAACAGAGGCCTCATTCCAAGAGGAGTCAGCTCTGAAACCTTTGTGAGAGGGGAGTTGTTTCAGGAATATAACTATGTGGGGGATAGTGGAGTAAAGTTAAACCTGTTCATAAAGAGCTAATTACCATTATACAGGAAATTAAAAAGAAACAAAAGTTGGTCTGTACTTGTAAAAGCTTCACTGACATGTCACCCAGCTAAGTCTATGAGCATATATCGTACCGCTGAACTGAACTACTTAAGAGTAAAGAAAAGAGGCAATCAGCTCCAACGTCACAAGACGTCTTTCATGTTGATGTACAAGCAACAGTGATCCAGTGGTATAACATGTTTGTCATTACAAGGATGACACTGTCAGCTGAAAGATTTATTTAAATGGTTTTTAAAGTCCTCTCTTTAACACAATGTTAAGTGCCGTGTTTACAGTTTTTTCGACTTGACTTTAATCTGAAGCAGCAGAAGTGCTTGAACTGGTCTGGTTTTAGTTTCTTCTATGTTCTTGAATTAAATTTTCTCCAGATATTGGAACAGTGTTTTATGGCTTCACTGTGGCATTATTAACAGCGGCTGCTGTTGCTGTTGTTTTTACTATTATGAATGCGTGACTGTGCTCTGTCAGCCTGCGAGAGGAACACATGGCAGGGAAGATAAAATCATCACTATGGTGACAACAGGATGCGGGCCATCCCAGGGGAGGCTGGGAGAGTCACACAGATGCTAACTCACTAAGACACACACACACACGCAATCTCTCTCTCCCTCACTCACACACACACGCATAAAACAATCATTTAAATTAAAGAGTTTGTACACATCCAAAAAAACATGTAATAATGTAAAGCCACTTCCAATAACATAGATTTTTGAAAAATCTTTAACTGAAGGTACACCGTCTGCACACATACACAAATACATTAGAAGTCTTTATTTATTTCCACATCCTAACAGGAAGCATGGGGACATAAACATTAAAGATGCAATTATGTGATTGCCTGGTTGGACCTGCCAGTATGAGGCACACAAACAAACATCAGGATCCCAGAGAAGAGTTTCTGTCAATGCGTTAAACTGCGGCCCTCTAAAACCTGAAGACAGGAAAGTTGATTTTTTTTTCTTTTTCATTTAGCATGTAAATGGTGACCTACAGTTAGAGGACTCGATTAAACCATAACATAATCTGTGACATTTCACTGACAGGAAATCTAAAGCTTATCGACCTTGTGATAAGTAAACCATAACAGACGTGTTGCATAATGGTGAAGTATGCCAGTGACCCAGCGCTCTCAGACCCATAATATGTAACAACAACGTCCCTGGATCAATGCCACCTTCATTCTATTATGCTTTCAAACGTTCTACCTGGTCTTTTAAAGGAATTTTACATTTGGCTGCCAAAAGACTTTGCCTTAAAGATTCACTGTGGAGTTTTTCCACTCGTGGTAGTCTGACGGTCTTACTTCAGGTCAATGTTCACACAAGTACACACAGATGAAGTGAACCTTTCGTCTACTAATGGTGTCACTCCAGTTTTACTGATCTACAGGTGGCGATAACAGTCCAAAATATGTGGAAACATCCCAATACAGGCGTTGAGGAAGGCACGCAATGGTAAACATGGATCTAAACTTTGTGGAGTAGGACACATAAAGCCTAAGTATGAGATTTTGGGCCCTTTAACCATTTATAAGGCAGTGTTTGCTCCTGATATTATTGCTGCATGCACTGTGTGATAGTGTCCAACTCAAATATGCGTGACCCTTTGATAAAACAACAGATTTTAATGCCCTGGGGGGGTGACAACTGACTGGAAACACATGCAATATGAATATACCCAGCATGTTGTGGGTAATTAAATACACATGAATCATAATCATATTATTCTTTCTTATTGTTTAATTTTAAATATAACATTTTTTCTTGTACCGACACGATAACGATGATGCAAATTTGTTCCATTCTAGGTGTGTGTGTGTTATTGATGCCCTCATTTAGCAAGTAGCGGATACCAGTGGCCTATTTTAAACAGAAGTGAATCACTTAAAGCCTTCATCAGGAAGAAGTGCTTTTTGAGTAAGACAATCTCTGTATAAACATCACCAGCAAAATGATTAGACGAAAATACAGTCTACCTTGTAGTGGGTGTAGGCTGGAACTGTTCTTTTAATCTGTAAGTTAAAAAAAGAGAGAAAGATAATGATAAGTTTAAGGGTTCAATAAGGTCAGGGACGAGGAAGTACACCGTGCAACTTGTAGACCCACAGGGTGTTTTTATTACCTGCACTCGCACTGGCTGTGCTCTACGAAGGGCAGCTCAATTAACTCATGTCTCATGAAGGACGTTCTCATCAGCTGCACACAGAGCAGTAAAAAAAATAAAATAAAATAAATAATAATTCTACGTCTATCATCAATCGCAGCCCATCGGGATTTGTGTGTGTACCTCCATGGTGATTGTGTGTGTGAGTGAAGGCACACATTCCAAGGCCTCATCAGCACAGCAACCGCCACATCGCCTCACAGACACGCAAGACGGGACGAAAAGGTGGTGGACCTCCCCCGGCAACTCCTGCCAAACCTCCACCAGAGTGTCTCGGGGCTCACACCCACTGCGTGAATACACCTCCAGCCATCGTCGCACTGGCAGTGAGAAGGATGCAGACAAATGAGTGTTAATGCTTTTCTTTCAGCCACATGGAGTAAAAACACTTAGTAGAAAACATTTGGAGTTTACCTTCACGACCTTCCCTGGATTTGGGGGAGTCTGCAGGCCGCCAGTGAGCGAGCTGGAGGAAGGATAAAAAAATATGGCTGACCTGCCAGAGTGCATTCATTTTGAATTTTGAAATCAAATTTAAGTGAGAAAAAAAACAAACTTAAACAATCAGGAAAATTGAAGAAAAAAAGGCTCCCCAAGGATTCACCTTGATCACCGGCTCCAGCTAACTACTTTTGTTGTCTGTTCCAAAAGCCTTGTAAAATACTGCTCGAGCTGACCTAGAGATCAAAGTATTTCCCACTAATAACGCCACGATATTTCACACCTGCGATCAGAACATTACTAGCTCAATAAAACCTAGTGGTAGATAGGAGGAGGAAAGCAAAACCTCTGAACTTTGATACGCTCTTGATGCAGTTGTAAGAGGGTGAGAGCAGGTGTGAAAGTTAAATGAAATGTCAGGCTTCTTTTTTTTTTGGCTCAGATGAAGTCTGATGGTCTATTTGAAGTGAGAATGTCTGTAAACATAATCAAATCACATTCAAATCTTCACCTCCATGATGATCTGTGGGAGGGACACACTTTGAACCAGTTGCACCTGCTACCTTTGCCCATTTGCTTATTATCTTCTGATATGTTTGGTTCTCATGAATTCTTTTTGTTTTAATCTGCCATTTATTTCCATTTAAACTGATGTCACCCATCTCTTGGAGTCCCAGAAATAGATTTTCTATCCTCTATTACTTCATATTTCTATTCTACAACATTTCAGGGGGAAATATTGAAATGAATTAATTTATTTTCCAGAACAATTTCGATCTTGCTCAGGATCAGAGGAGCGTTGAACCCCATCTCAGCTGTCACTGGGCAACAGACAGGTCACCACCTCTGTCTTATTGTCTTGTCTGATTGTGTCAGCTTCCCCGTGAATATACATTGTCCTCTATGTTTCTCCTTCCTCCTGCCAATGTGTTTGTTGTGCTTTTCTGCTGCACTTTCACTTATTTTCCTTTACGTTTTTGATTCTCTGGACATCTTGCTGTTTGCAATATTTCACACCGTAAAAACACAAGAGTTTGTTATTATTCCTGCCTCCCTGCTCCCTGGCCTCCTGCAATTTCGATCTCAGCTCCTGCACCCTGATAGTTATTTTCTGGACAGCAGCATATGTTCATCCAAAACCTGTCAATCACCATTAACAGTGTCCATATCATATGCACTAATGCCCCATTATACCATCACAGACGTTGTCTTTTGAACTTAGCACTAATAACAAGATGGTTCCTCTCCTCTTTTGCATCTATCATTTCCAAATAGAATTTAGAATCTTAATTTGCCATACGACAGGACAGTTTCCCACTTTACCAGAGTTCATCTTAAGTCAGCTTGGTGTTTGTTTTCACTTGCATCTACTCAACGGCACTTGTTTATTGATGTATGTTGAATTTCACATGTGCTCATGAGCCTGTGCACAGACCTCCTCCAGTAGTGTACTGGTGGCAAGTTTTCAAGTGCATTTCTTACTGCAAATAGTAAGGTAGCTCATAAAGAATGAACTGAATGTGAAGAGCAAAATCCAAGCCATACATATACCTTGCTATAATAACATGGCCGCATGAGGAGATGGAAACCACTGATGTCAATCAGAAGGGAACAGGCCAGTGACTAGTGAGTGTCAAAGCCAATATCCAGGATGGAACAACAAAGATCCGGCAGATTGGAGAAGTGACTGATAACAAGAAGTCCTGTGGCTAGGAAAAGCTGGTCTCAAAGATAGCGCTGTGCCTCTAATCATAGCAGCACAAGAACAGTAATTGAATCAAAGGTAACAGAGGCTGGGGCCTCCTGCACCGTACAGGACCCCAGGTGTAGGCTGTGCAAGGATGCCTCTGAGACAAGCTATACTCTGTCGCATAACAGCAGGGTATAAGATGCAGACAGGTTTGGCATAGATAGGACACTATAATCAAGTACCTAGAATAGTAGGGTAGTAATATCAGAAATCTCTGTCCAGAAGAGTGCAGTCTAAGGAAACTGTTAAGATACAATTCCTTATGACTGCCCTCAAGCTTCCATTTTAAGGTATTTAATTAGCTTTTGGCCACTTTATTTGCACTTCAGTTGCTCAATATACAAATAACTAATCCTCCAATCACATTTCAGCAACTCAGTACGTGTACTGCAGGAATGTAGACGTGGTCAAGACAACTTGCTGAAGATCAAAGTGAGTATCAGAATGGGGAAGAAGAAAGTGGATTTAAGTGACTTTAAATGTGGCATGGTTATTTGTGCCAGACATGGCACTGGTCTGAGTATTTATTGTTTTCAACTAAATATGGGATTTATGTGATTTCCAAATCACTGCATTCTGTTTTCATTTATGTTCTATACAGCAACCACCTTTTCTAGAAGTGGAGTTTATTGTTGCAAAATTATAATGGCACGGTACACAACCAAAATACCTGAATAATACATGGTCCACGGTTGAAAAGCACACTGAAAAAGAAAAAAGGATTTTACGGCTTCATGTTTGAGTCTGATGTGTGCATGAAGACCAAGGCCACTTGTAAGGGAATGTAGACTTTGTCCAGTTGCCCCCTTTTTAACTGCTCCACCCCCTTACACACACACACACACACACGCACACACACACACACACACACACAGACACACACAGCTTTTGCCCACATTGATTAAACAACACTGAGTCAAGCTGCAACTGAGGCCATTCTGTGACTAGTTTGAGCTAAAATGTGCTTTCTCTGTATCAGTCTCAGAGACAAGTCTAAGATTAACTCCTTTTGGCAGCCATATCTGGCACGTACACACACAGACACATGCTCTGAAGTGCCAGCCCAGAGCCATCTGCACTGGCAGTGCTATCTGTCAACAGTCTAACCCATCATACTCCCAACCACTCCCTGAGCATACTGTACAGATGGGCTGTGTGAGTGTGTATGTTGTGTATGTGTGAAGAAGACCTTTCCCTAGAGCTACACACCGAGCCTCATCCCCACTAGCGAAGAAGGATGACCCCTTTTTCAAATAAGCTGTCAAAGAGGCAGACAGCATGAAAGCAGAGAGTCTCGGGTGTGAAGGTGAAGAGGCTTTCTGATGCACGCCGCTATGTGCCGTGTAGTGTCTGGGATGATGAATGACTAAAAGATACAGTATACAGCAACAGAGTCAGGGCTGAATCCCACACTGCTTCAGAGCACTGCCTGTTCCTGATAGAAGTCTCCAGACATAAATAAAAAAAAAACAACAACAACAGAGAATGCAGGTCTCTCCATGCGTGTGTGTGTGGAAGTGAACACATAAATCACATCAGGGACCATGTCAGTACAATCAATGAGCATTTCTCATGAATGATAACCCCCCCTGTGTAAATCACACAAAGCCAAATTTACTGATAACATTTGAAAGTGTGAAATAATTCAAAGCTGCTAGCATAAAGCAATTAATCCAGTAGCCAAATGACAGTTATTTGCTGTTATTTATTAAGTATCATAAACATAAAAAACTAAAATGTTGATATTTCTTTGTTTTATTTCATATCTGGAATGATGTCATAGGCTTTTTTGTTGTATTTTCTAGCCTTTCATTCCTCAGTCTATTTACTGAACAAATGATAGATCAACTAATAAGGAAACTGATGGTTAGTTGCACAAGTTACAGGCTATATTCATGCTGTTTTCTTTTCTTGCATGATTAATAATCTCCTTAACAGTCACTGGGTTGCCAGATCGCAAACATCCTCCGCTATAACATTCTCAATGATATAACGGATTAACAGAATACATACACCCTTTATGGAAATTTTAAAAAAATCATATTAGTCAGCTTCTTTGGCAGATTAAATATGTTAATAAGTTAGCTTTAGTTGTATTGGCAGGAAGATTTGTTACTTTTAGACAGAGCCAAGGAGACTTGGCTGCTCACTGTGTTCCCAGCCTTTATGCAACATAAAACAGAGTGGCATCTTTTCATCCAACTCACATTAAAACACAGAAAAATAACAAAGCATAGCCTATATCCAAAAATATAAAACTATTCCTCTTGGGTTAATGCTAATAAATTAATTGCTGCTCCAGATGTCCAACAGCTTATTTTCCCTCTGAAAAGCTTAAGAGTCTACCAGTTCAATTTATGAATGAAGATCTAACAAAAGGGACAAAGCATGGGTCGAAGGAGGATTTTCCACAACCTGGCAACTCATTAACTGTCATTATAAACGGTTCTTATCTGATCCTGAAGGCTTTAAAGTGATGAAATGCTCAGAGCAGTCTATAAGCTCTTTATTAATGCTGTCTGGTAAAGAGTGAATCCTTAGAGACATAAGAGACAATAAACCGCACTAAGTAAGACTGGACTGGACAAGGAGCTGCAGATTAACTACAGCCTATAGCATCCTAAAGGATTATTTTTGGTGTTTTTCTGCCACAAGACCTGAGGTGACAGGTGTCATTGACCTCGGGGATGACTCCCACAATTTCATACAGAAAGGGACCTTGGTCCACCTAGTGCAAATACAGTTTTGAAAAAAAAAAAAAAATTAAATTAAAAAAATCAGATTAAATGAATTACTCGAGGTTCACACTAGTGGCAGACTGGCCACTTCACATGTGCACTTTCCAAAGGTCAAATTGTCAATATACATACCTTGGCATGGGAAGTCGGTATTCTAGTGAGCAGCAGGAATTGAAACATTCCTAGAATAACTTGGAGCATAATCCCCATTGTGCAAGAGTCCAAGGGCCACGCAAAAAGTGCGCTTTGGACCAGTCCAAAAATAAAACAAAAATGAAATAGTGCGGCTTGTCCTGCTTCCTTCGTCTGTGTGTCCACTTAAAGACGCAGTTATTCCGCTTTCATTCCCCAGTCTCTCTTCCTGGAAAGGGCTCCCAGGGCGGCATTGTCAGCGGTGGAATATGAACTTTATTTTGTTGCATTTGAGCATAAATAACAATATAAATAGCAGAAGAATCTAATCGCCTGAGAGCTGGTTGCAGCCTAAAATGCTGCCCACAGTAAGTTTAACACATAAAAACAGACAAATGTGGCTTTCTAACTATATAATTTCGGGTCTATCCTCAGTATCTCAACCACAAGCTATGACCTTTTTCTCTGAAACTGTATAAACTTTAGGATTTGCCTTTTTTTTTTTTTAGTCCTGGTCCCATGAAGCCGGTGTTGGGGCTCCAGCCGGCGTGGCGTGACGGAGGGATAACGCAGATTCCCGCTGAAACGTGGTGCGATCATAAAATCCTGCGTGTCTCAACAAATGAAACGCATCATCCAGCTATATATGACGTTTATCCGGTTCACATCCGCCGCTTTTGGTCCGCTCTGCAGAGGGACACTGCCGCATATTCCTCTCCCCCAGCTCGGTCACCGTCTCAATACACTGTCGCTCCAAACGAAAATGTGACGTTTCCCCTCCAGGCGCATCTTTCTGCTTTCCCCCCTTTTATTTATCCTCCTTATAAATGAACCTAGGATGTCGTCCTCCTTTGACAGGGCAGTGCAGCAGCAGGGAAGTCCGCGTTCAGACACAGAGAGGTCTGGAAAGGTAGCTGTCTTCATTTGTTATTGTGATCGCCTTCCTCGCTTCCTTTGCCCTTGAGACGCACGCAGCGTAACCATTGCGCTGCCAACTTTTTCCAAACGGGAGAGGCGCACTGGATACAGGTGCAGCGTGTCTATTGGTCCCACAGTGGGGCCTGGGGGCCCCCATGCAAGAGGGGAGCGTGTCTGCGCTTTTCTCTGATGACACAAAGGTCATGCCTCTGGAGTATACTTTAAAAAAAAGGGGGGAAAAAAGAAAAAAAAAGAGGTTTCTGTTCCCCCCAGGGGTTGTCGCGGAAAACGAACACATGTTGAGTATTTCACTGTCAGATTTTGGTATTTACATTGCAAATGAAGTCATGAAAAACGCATGTTGACCACTCTGAGCACTGGTTAAGATAGCTATATTTTTAGGATATTTAATCAAATCTCCAGGCTGCCTTGGTGAGAGCGTGCTCTGGCTCCCTTTTTGATTTAAATTTAACAAAAGAAGTAACATGGAAACGTCCTTTAAAATATGTGGTAAGGATTTTTTCTTAAATTAACATACTATAGGCAATAATTACCATGTTAATTGCAAAACGGAATGTTTGTTGGTGCTCCATATGGACAAATCATGTTTAAACTTGATTGCCTTTGAAGAGTTCTCAACCATATTTATGGCAGTCTTTTCAGCTTGAAAACATCTTCCTGTTACATCAAAGACACAGGCCCATCATTTCCAAGAGAAAACCTTCCTCTTTAACTTATAATTTCCAATTATAAGTTAATTATTTAAAAGAGCATTATTTGTACTAATTTAGAGATGATGCAAAACTGGCACTCCTATTAAACTGTGGTGTCTGCACTGGCACTAAGTATGTGAGCTTCAAAAGTTTGAAAGTTGCCTGCATGCACATGTATATAACATTATGATCACTGACAACATGACTAAACAGTTTTCACCTCGCAGTGGTCTGCTGCAAAAAAAACCTGCATCCAGGCATTCACAAGAATCCAATTAGGCACTTGGCACCAACATTAAAATAAATAAATAAATAATTGCAGACCAATTACATCCTGGACATCATAATCTGGCAACATCTTTCCACGATGAGAGCTACCTCCCCCAGCAGGTCAGCCGTGGACCCCTCAGCAAATTTCTTTAGGAAGTGCTCAAAGAACACAGCAAAGAATATGAGGTGTTCACTTGGTCTTCCATCTCCACAGAAGGCAGTCGGATGGGACCTGACGGCAATCCCCTTCCACAGAGACCCCACTGCACCATCCACAGGGCCCAAAAGATCTACTGATGACATCCCAGTAGCAGACCCTCTATGAAACCCTCAGTTGTTCTTTGTCCAGGACTTGACTGGCCAGAGCTCCTTAGCGAATACAAGGAGCACTTGTTCATTATTAAGTAGGCAGTCATAATGTTATGCTTCTTCAGTGTATGTTTAGTTTCCAGAGGAATTATGAGAGCCATTTGTTTTCAGGAGGTGGGCTGTCACCATGTTAGCATCAGGGGAACTTTGCGTTTACATTCCTGCAGTGCAAACGTTGTATTTTTTCACATTACTGTTCAATCTAAAAGTGAATATTGAACTTTTTTTTCTGTTCTTTAAGATACTCCGTTGTCTCCCAAGCAACAGCAAAGGACAGGATTTTATTCAAGTATGTGACTGACAAGTTTTTCTGCAGAACTCACGAAACGCTACAAAGCCAATTAAAATCGTATTTTTAGCGGTTTCTCCTGTGCAGCAGTTACTCACCCATGATCCTGATCATTATTCTGTGTGTGCGTGAGTGTGTGTGAAGGCACACCGACAGCACAATCTCAGTCATTATGGTGTGTTTGGGTTATGACAGGGCACTCACACGCCACATGAGGGTGAGGGTGTCTGTGAGCGATGCGGGGACACAGTGTGTTATCTCCTGCCGATGTCTCAGGGCAGGGGCCACTGGTGACAAGAGGACTGACAAGACAAGAAAAACGGTCATATCATCTCTCAAAACACAATTCACAACCCTTAGTTGTACATTATACTTTGAGGGAGAGAAAAAAAAAAAAAAAGAGACCATACTTTTCTTTTATGGTGTCAATGCTCCTGCCTGTGAACACGCAAACTATTGTCATTACATCTATAAAGTGATGAAGTGGAAAAAATGGTTTAAAAGTAGAATTTCTTCTGAATTCTTCATGGAAAATAGATCTGAGTTCAGAAGCAGAGCGGCTGAATTATTACTTAAATGAAACAACTATGATCGTTTGGTGCAGTTGATTATTAAAAGGCTACTCTGTACAGTTGGATGTTTAAACCTCTCGTTATCTCTGCAGGCAGAGGAAATGAATGTCACTATGGCAGGATATCAGTAAAATGGTAATCAGCAAAAATACAATGTTTTTTGAGAGGCGTGTCTTTCAACAGAACCAGTGCATGTGAGACAAAGCAAACAGGAAGTAAAGAATGATGAGAAAATGTTGATCTTTTAATAATTTCACTGACATCCCTCCAGGGAAGACATAAGGCTTTTCAATGACAGATAAACAGCAACATTTTTTTAAACCTAAAAACAGAGAGGCAAAATGGTAAATGTTGTCTCTGGAGATTGAAGTAACCATCTGTAAAACACTTTTTAAATGATGCGTATTTATACATTTTAGAGTCTCAATATAATTATTAAAGGACTGATCATAAATAAATTATTTGTGGCACTTTTTCAAGTAACAATATTGGTCATTCATAGTTTTCTGTTTAAAACAAACTGAAAACTGTGTGTTGAGCTGAAATGCAGAGAACTGCTGCAGAGGATCCAAATTAGAAGAATGTGCGTGCAGGCCATTTAACCCCCCCAATTCATCCCCCAACACAGTTAAAACGTTTATCAACATGCAGCACAGCTCCAATCATAGAGCTGAGACTGAAAATGATAAACAATAAGTTCCTATTTAACACTGCTAACTGTGCTTCCTTTGTACAAACCACAAGGTTTGTGTGCAAACTGCAGCTGGATCCCTGTCGACGCTCACGTCATTTCAAACATAAATAGTTCAAGAGACTAGCTGAGTGATATATATCTTGTCGTGGTCTAGCAGCAACACCTGTTTGACCAGATGGAACGCTCCCCCCGTTGCACCCGTGATCTGCTGCGTCAGGATCAAACCAAACATAGGTGCAGAAAGTAAGCAAAAAAAAAAGTCCTAGAACTAACACCACATATTCCACATCTTCCACTGCTGTCCAGTCCACCATCACAGGGAACAGCTGTCGACTTCTACTTGTCCTCGCCAGCATTCTTCATTTTGAATTTCTCCTGAAACTCAGCATGTTTCTGCCGCAGAATTTCAGTCTGTTTCTTAAAACCGTTGACCCTGGGAAACCACACGAGAGATCCCATTAGACTCATCTTTAAGCATCAAAAACCTAAATTAAATCCAGTGTTATCAACCAGATACAGATGCAAAGAGGAGGAGGAAAACACATTAACCTGACGAAGCTGTTGCACTCACCTCGCTCTCTCTTTGGCTTCATTGTAGATCTCTGTGATGACTCGATCCTTCTCATCCATGAAGTTAGTGTGAACCTCTTCCAGTTTCCTGATAAGAGTTGGAAAAAGACTTCAGTTAAGACACCTTTACGAAAAATATGATTGCGTGACCAAAAATCTTTTAAACCAAGGAAAAATCAAGTATGTGCAGGGTTTTTACTTGAAGAAGACCATGTGCGCTCCGATGCTAAGCATCATAGTGATGATACAGTAAGCCACCAGCCGGAAGTTCCTCTTGCTCCTCGCTTCCGTCTCATCCGCTGTCATCTCTGGAGCCTGAGAGTGACGAAACTGCTCCCAGTAACGAATATTCTCCTGACCATACGTACTAATGCAAAAGCAGCAAGAGACTGATCATGAGTGCTGATATCAAAAACAGTAGTGAGACAGATGAAAAACAACAGACTGATAAATTCTTAGGGAGTTACGGTTGTTTGCTTGATTGGAATGTGATTTTGAAACCTCTTCTGAACCACTTAAATTGAAAGACAATGACTTGTATTGCAGCATTACAGCAGATTTGTTAAGGCTTCAAAAGCATAGCTTGTCCATTGACTGTTATATTGCGATGCACTGTCTTCACATACTGGTAAAAAAAAAAAAAAAAGCATCATCCAGTAGTCCCACCCCATGAGGAAAGGCCAGCACAAACTTGCAGACATGCAACAGTCCTCACCTTCCATAGGTGGTGTGACTAGAGGTAGAGCTGAAGGCCTGGGCGCCACTGTATGGCCGTCTGATTTTGAAGTCATACTCCTTCCTACTTAGCTCTTTGCTAAGAACTCGATAAGCTTCGTTCAGCTGCACAAACTGGCTGTGCAGTGCCGGGTTTGACGGATCGCTGTCGGGGTGCAGCTAAGGATGAACATGACAAAAGGAGTGATTACATTTACTGACTAAAGGGATTTGATGCAGCTGTGTCATTTTCTGAACTTTTCATACAAGCATTGCTTTAACTGCTTTAACTTGCAGCAAAGTTTTGTTTTGTTTCCTAAAAAGACAAGAAGCTTCAACCCTAAATTACACCAGAACTTAAATGTAAATACACATCTCCATCATTATCGACACTGAAAGCCACTACATGAAAACAGTCAGGAAGACCACTGTGGGAACCATTACAAAGTACATGTTTAGTTGTGAAAAGATGCCCTCTAGTGGCATCATGCTATTCAATTTAAATGCAAACACTAAAAAGTTAGAACAATACCTTCTTAGATTTGTCAAAAAATGCATTTTTTATTTCCTCCAAGGAGGCATCAGATTTGACGCCCAGCAGGTCGTAGTAGTTCACAGCTTTTCTATGACGATAAAGCAAACAACTCAAAACCAAGCAGGGAGTTAGACCTGTACAGAGTATACAAACACAATTATGGAGTTGTTTTCAGATATTATGACTGACCTAAACACAAACGCAGTATGAAACATTTACCTGTGTGCATAGCTCTGGGAAAGCATCCGCAGCCCACTTTTACAGCACCACAGACAACTCTGACAAAAACGCAGCTGAGCGTCCAACTGCATGATATAGAATTTCTAAGGTTGATCTCTGCAGAGAGAGCAGGAATGCACAAAAAGAAATCATTACAGTGAGAGCAAGGGAGTGTTAGAAAACAAAATATCAGTTACCAAGAGGCTGCTAGACCCCAGCCATGCAGCATTTTAAGTATGATTCTACTGCATATTTAGAGCAAAAAATATTACAAATCTCATTCTTATGGATGATAAGGATAATTTCCTAAACTTAAAATGTATATGACAAAACTGTCAGTGTCAACGCTAAAGCTGAAAGCATTCTGCTTATAGTATTTTTCATATGATACTAAGCTATCATGGCACAATATAGCCTGTTGGATATATTACTGAAAGTTGCCCATATTGTCCTAACCAGTTACCCTGCAAAGATGCTGACAAAATGAACCATTTGAAAGGAAAGGCTCTTGTGTAAAGTGCTTGCAAACATGCAATGGTGTCTGTCTTTACCCTTCACTGAGCTTCCATTAAAAACGTTGGTGTCAGCAGTTGTTCCCTCATCTGTTGGCACGTGACTGAGGACCACAATACAGAAAGCAATGAGTGACATGTGAGAGTAACAACCAAAACAGCCACTTGTTTCTGCCACCTCCAACTTTATTTGAAATAGAAAACACAAACTGCCTACTGTTACATTCATTGTGTGTGTGTGTGTGTGTGTGTGTGTGACAGACAGCTGAACATTATCTCTGCTGAACACACCACTCT
>JBAMYA010000002.1:5549448-5563300 GCA_037176975.1 Arrhamphus sclerolepis | reverse complement strand
TATATAAATCTCTCTCTCTGTATATATATATATGTGTGTGTGTGTATACAAACACACACGCATATGGTCATGCTGAAAAAGTCGGAACAGTCAAGAGAAGATTGTCCAAGATAAAGACTAATACTTGTGTTGTCCAGTCTTAGCATTCATTATCCAAATGTCTCTGGACCTTCCTGCTTTTCTAATAGATGCGGTTTAAAGACAGAACCAGAATAAATCAACCATATTTTCACGAGGCACAGGTATAGACATATAAACTTATGTCTATGGGCACAGGCATGAGGTCAACTTTGATCCTTCATATTTGATTGGGACTTACGCGGTGACGTCATTTTCACTCACACTGCGCGCGGTGACTGATGGGAAGAAAGGTCAAGAATCGATGGCCGCGGAAGAAGAAAAATACTACCGCAGAGAGATTAGTACTATTATGATTGAACCACTAAACTGTTTAAAATAAAAACCGACGGGGTAATTTTTAAACAAACAAAAAAAAACAAAAAAAAAAAAACGAATGAAAGCGTAAAGGCCGGGGGCTGTTTTCCTGACTCTCACCGACACAGATCAGACACTGTGATTGTTTTCGGCCGCTTACGCTGCTCTGCCGGGTCTCCCAGCTGAAGCCGGGGCCGCACTGCTTCAGTGATGTTTTTCTGTCTGTCCCGGGAATATGGATGAGAAATCCAACAGCCACCAGCGGATCCTCATCGTCCTGCTCATGGTGCTGCTCTTTGGCGTCATCACGATCCAGTACGTGTGCCCCAGCAGGTCCGAGTGCCAGGTGCTGCACCAGCTGGGCTCCTGGTTCACCCTCCGCGGGGCTTCTCGCCCCGCCAGCGGGGGCAGCGTACTGCAGGACGGCCTCCAAAAGGACCCGTACATCGCAGAGGACGGCACTCTCGCCCGCTTTGTCCCTCGCTTCAACTTCACCAAAGCCGACCTGAATCGTGTCGTGGACTTCAACATCAAAGGAGATGACGTGATCGTGTTTCTGCACATCCAGAAGACTGGGGGCACGACGTTTGGTCGACACTTGGTGAGGAATATCAAGCTGGAGAGACCTTGCGAGTGCCACGCAGGCCAGAAGAAATGTACCTGTTACCGGCCAGGTAAGAAAGAAACCTGGCTTTTTTCCCGTTTCTCCACCGGCTGGAGCTGTGGGCTACACGCAGACTGGACCGAGCTGACCAGCTGTGTCCCTTCACGTATGGACTCACAAGAGGCCCCCAAGAATATGCCCAGGTTGGTAGAAACACCACAGAGTCAATTAGTATTTTAGGCCTAGATATGACCTAAAATCAATGCCATTATCAATTGAACATATTGCACCGATTATTGCTGTTGAGCGTCTTGTTTCATTTTTTTGCTGTCATACATCATTGACATTGTCTTTGCTGCATGTTTGCTCTCTAGCTAAAACTGTGGCACATAAAACTAAAAATGTCTGTCTGATTTTACAATAAGTGAAGGTGAATACACACACAGAGATTTACTATTTATTGTCTTTTACTGAATATTTCATACAATTGAAGAAATTAAAATAATTGATGTGGAGAAAATGAAGTCGATTGTAGTTTCTGAATGTTGGTTTCCATTAATGTTTATTGATTAATTGTCCAGCCCTAATGTAGAGTATACAACAAAATAAGATTCAGCAGTCCTGAAGAGAAGTAACCACTGAAAGATCATCATTTGTGTTATTATCAGTTTTGCTTCCAAAAGTGCAGCACCAGAAAGAAGGGACCACATTTTTATTTCAATGTTATCAAAAAAACCAAAAATATTTATTAGGCACACTGTGCACAGGAATCAGAGAATATCAGACATTACAGCACTGAAACTAAACTTTACTGGATCAATGCTAGTATTGCAGTAGACCAGATTAAAAAGTAAAAACTCCTCATAATATTTGCTTTAATTTTGTCAAGATGAGATGATCAAAGCTCATGATAATTTTTGTATATTTAACGTCACCTACTTTGTGGGTTCTTTTTGTCCGTCATTCAATTACAGTACACACAAACACGATTATGTAAAACCATATATACTCTGTATGATTACACAGACTTTTGAAAATGTTATGAGTTGGCTTATAAAAACCTAATGTTGTTTTCTCTTTCCAGTAGACACTATTATTATATAACAATCTTAAGAGATCCAGTATCACGCTACCTGAGCGAGTGGCGTCATGTGCAACGTGGTGCAACATGGAAGGCCTCCTTACACGTATGTGATGGACATTCACCAACACTATCAGAGCTGCCAAGCTGCTATTCAGGAGATGACTGGTCAGGTTGCTCCCTGCAAGAGTTCATGAACTGCCCTTATAACCTGGCCAACAACCGACAGACTCGCATGTTGGCTGACCTCAGCCTGGTGGGGTGCTACAACGTCTCTGTCATGAGTGAGGAGGAACGCTGGGCAGTGCTTTTGGACAGCGCTAAACGCAACCTACGGGGTATGGCCTTCTTTGGCCTGACTGAGTACCAACGTAAGACACAGTACCTCTTTGAGCGTACCTTTAACTTGGAATTCATTTCACCCTTCACGCAGCTGAATGGAACACGCGCTTCTAGCATTGACGTACCTTCTGATACGCAGCACATAATACGCCAACTAAACAGATGGGATGTTGAGCTGTATGAGTATGCCCGCGACCTTTTTCTGCAGCGTTTCCAGGTGACCAGGCAGCAGGAGCGCAGGCAGGCCAGGGAGAGGCGACAACAGGAGAGGAGGCGGCTCCATGAGAGGTTCACGACAAAGCAGGGGAGACATCTGAAGCCCACAGAAACACCACGTCTGACTAAGAGCCGTGTTGTTGTAGCGGAGGGACAGCAGAGCGAGAAGGCTGCTGAGAACAGTGTGGAGTCTGAAGTGTTACTCTCAGACTGGTGGGAAATGGATGAGAATAGCACCATTGAAGACTATTTAGACAATGTGGAGCAGTGGTAGCAGGAGGATGTCTTAACGCAACGAGCGCCAAGCTCTGCCTTGCCTGTTTTCATTTATCCACATTTTTTTTAAGGACGCCTTTTTTTTCGTCATAACTAGCTGTTTGAAATTACACTTTAACTTATTGATACTGATTGTATTTCTTTGCTATGGCCAATGTTATTAATAAGTGCATTTTCTTCAAAAAAAAAACAAACAAAACAAAAAAACGGTACGTCTTATCTTTCAGTGATGAAACTAGTCTATTACATTTTTGTTTTGGAATCTAAGCACATGAATTCTTGTGATGTGGCATGGAAAAAGATTTTTGATTTTTCTTTGTTACAACAAAGCAGTGGGATATGTAAAATACTGTGTGATCAACAATCTTTAAGTTTGCCGAATTCTTGTCTCTTCTGAAATGTGTACATTTTAAAACATGTCAGTTCTCAAGTGTCTTTTCAGTAACAAAAAAGAGAATGGAGTTTTCATAGATACCTCAATGTGTTGCATTACTGCTAATGTATAATGACTGAATGCATCTCTTTTTATATAAAATGCGTTTGCTTCATTCTGTGTATCACGTTTTTTTGTCTGATTACATCTTTGAAAGCTTGCAGGCCTCTGACTCACCAGCAGGGGGCGCAGAAGTTTCTGCAATCCCATAAAGACTTCTTGACCTCAAAAAACTAGTTATCTTCTGATTTAACATTGCTGCTTTGTCTTAAAAAACAAAAAAAACACAGAACAAAAATGTTTATATTCCATATATTCTAGTCAAACAAACAGATTTGATTCATGCCATTTTGGCCTCTAACAAAGGTATTAACTCTTTACTATCTGATAATAGAGCGATGGTTGTTTTAGCTCCAGAATGTGTTTTTACACTTCCTCACAAAGGCACCTCATTTCAACACACCCTTCTATTTTTACTTATGGAAATAGAGGAAGAGTAAGGTCTGAAATGATAGCACATGTTAGTGGACAGACAACTAAATTTCGCAGCCAAAATAGGTCTAAGTATGGACATAAAAACTTCAACAACAGTGCCACAATGAATACATCAAATGTAGAACAAGGTGAAGTGACAACAGAGTTGTGGTATGTCGAGCATGAGCAGCAGGCTTTGTTTTGTTTTTTCCCCAAAAACAAATATAAATTAACAAATAACCAGGCAACAAAGACATCCTGAGATTTTTTTTTTTAATTTTTGACACACCTTCAAAACACACGTTAAAGGCTATCCACACATAAATGTGTGAAAAGACAAGCTAGTTTTTAAAAATCGCTTTAATACCAGCATCAGTCCTGATCATACATATAAAATGATTAATTTTAAACAAAAAAATAACCCTTAAATTGCCAGGTTTTTGTCATGATCCAACTCTATTTTATGGTCTAAAAAACAAATTCATTTTCTATATACTTCATGTAAACTGGATTATTTCTGGTTTTATGATTGCAACTTATATGTGAAAGATTAACAGCAACATTTATTTATATGCATTATTCATTTTTGCTCAATGTCTAACACGACATTAAAGGCTCTTCAACACATTTTGTGCTCATAGGAATCCATTCAAATCACGATTTTTTTTCTTTAAAAAATATAAAACATGCATCTTCTCATTTCTTCACTTCATTTGAGGCTTTAAGTTTGTGTTCGTTTATGGCGTCATTTTAACATGCATGATTGTGATTTCAATGGATTTAAATGTACACATTTTTGTGCGTAACGTAATTAACGTATTGTCTAAAAATGAAAAATATATTTTAAAAAATCTAAGAGCACTCAAAATGCACAACAATGCTCTAAAAGATTGAAACACACACACACTTGCGTGCATCAAAGAGCTGAATTATTCATTTTATTTATTTATTAAATTCCATACAGATGGCGACTGACGTGGAGAGACAAGGACTTATGTGAAGGGTTACAACAAATAAATGTTTCACATACTGCAGATTGTGTTACTTAATGTGTTACTGTATGTCGTTTATAAACAGTGATTTGCTTTTATTATGAAAAACCAAGACCGGAAATATGATATACGTAGCACAGCAACCTCTAGCCTGATGTAGGATGTATATCTACCTGTCTCCACCCACCAAAGCCTCTAAAAGGTATGCCTCTTGTGGTGTTCGGGTGTAAAGGTTTAATTATTAGCAATAAAAAAAAAAAACAACAACAACAATGTTTCATCGTGTAAAAGAGTAAAATTATTATATTTTTTGTTATTTAGCTGTTTTCAGTTTAAAATGTTCTTTTAAAGAATGCGTTCTTGTTTGAAATGTTAATTGACGGTTACCTACAACCCTCATTAAACTCTATGACAGTCCTTACCTTTCAATAAAGTTGAACAGAGTTAGCGTTAGCCTAACTGTAAGCTCAAAAGGGAATTATGGTTTTATGTTGTTTCTTTTCTTTCTTTACTGTAATTTTTTTTTTTTTTGGTATGGTGTTTTATATCTCACCGCGTCAATTTAGCGAAAATTGTGCGTGTAAACTACTCGTCAGCTTCCAGCGGTCTAACCGCTTTTGCGTTCTTTAATCTGTAAGGGAGTCTTGGGTGCGACTTCAGTTGTTGTTATCCCCACACATTTAGTTTATTACCTGTACGTCTTGTATTTTATTAGTCCAACATTTTCATCTTTTGACGCTGTCGTGACTGATTACCCTAAATGATATTACCCAAGAAATAAAGCTCTGCCTGTCTGCCAACTCCTCCCTCTTCATATCCCCTCCCTCTGATTTTTTTCTTTCTTTCTTTCTTTCTTTTTTTTCTTCTAAATCTCTTATCTGTTATCAGTGTAGTGTGTTTTGCTGCCGAGCTAACATTTCAGCTCCAGTCCAGATCTCGCCTCTGTCTTTTCCTCCGCGGCTGTGAACACGGTTTTTTTTTTTTTACTCGTATTTTCTGCTTTCCTTTCACCTCAAGGCATTGCTGGGTATCCCACACATTAAGAGGACGTCTTTGCGGGAAATGACGACCAACCAACATTTCAGTCGACATTAATCTGGAAGCAAATATTTGATCCGTTTGGAGTGAGAACAGGTGAGAGGCTGTGCTGCTCTGGTGCAGATGATTTTGCAGCATTTGTAATGCAGCCTGACGCATTGGACCAGGCTGGCTGTAAGTTTGACATGTAATCCACGTCACATTTATTAAATAGGCTTCTTCTCTTCTACCACTGGCATGGCAAAACTAAATTTTGGGCGTTGTTGCGCTGCTATCTTGACAAATCAATTATAGGGTTTTCACTTAATGAGCCTGGGAGAAATCTGACAGCGAACTGTTTTGCTGCAGACACAGATCATCAGGAGCAGCTGTCACATTTTACCCTACATTACGTGGTTTGGTTAGGTATAATATGAACTAAACCTCTTAAATACTGGATTTCTGCAGTTTCAGAGTTTACATGTTATTGCTGCTGTTTTGCAAAAGTGTGAAAAGTGGGTTTCTGAGTTGCTGTATTCATAGATACATTGAACTTGACCTTTTATTGTGAAGTGAAGTAAAGATTTAGTTCAGTTAGATTTAGTTAAATTTATTTGTATAGTGCCTCTTAACAATGAAATGCACGTCAAAGTAACTTACTGAGAAGGGGAAAAAATTGGTGGAGTCCAATTAGATACACTTCAATTCAATCCATTTATGTCCAGTTTATTCCATTTCAGTCCAATTCATATGTGCTCTGTTACCAGCTCTCTGTAAGTGTAGGACGTTGTGAAGTCTTGTCATTGCTTGTCCTGTAAGGGGTCATACATTCAAGCCACCATGGCATGCTTTGTTGCCATTACTTGTCTACAGTTACTGAATGCAAAACCGATTAATGTATCATCCTTATTTCAGCAGTACAGCTAGACAAGACAAGTTCATCCTTCCTGTTGGCTGTGAGCTCTGTACCAGTCTTGCTGGTTTTAAAAAAAAAAAAAACTTATTATAAGCACAGATAAACTGACAAACATGCACACACACATACATGGGCATGCAGCCACATTTTCCACATAACCTGTTTTCATTTTTGTCTCACACAGACACACATGAAAAAATCTTTTACAGTAGAAGTAAAGCCACTCAACACTGTAGCAACAATAACATTAAAAAAAATCTCACTCTTGACAGTTGTTTTTTTTTTTTTCTTCTTTTTTATTGGGTTGTGAAACCTACTACTGTTTTTTCATACAGCAAACTTTCACTATCTCACAAAAAGGATGTGAAACATCCAGTTCTAAACTTGTGTTAACATGTATCACAAGATAGCTTCAGGGTTTATACTTTGTTAAAATTTAGATTAAAACTTTGGCTTCAGAGCAGTGTTCCAGATATTGTATTTTGCTTATACTGTCCTGAAATATGCTTGTTGTATGGTTGCTTGAATTGAGTTGTGGTGCTTTAATGAGCTGAACAGATTACTGATACTTAACCTAATTACTTTGCTCCTGTCCTCCAGGCTGCTGGCTTTCACTCTCATTGTGATTTATGGATTGTTCACCTTATGCTTTTAAATCAATCACCTAGTCATTGATGTTTGTCCTGTTTTTCACCTATCCTCGTCACTGTTCTTAAAAGAGTTGTTTGTTAGTGAACTGTAACATGGAGATCATTTGGATGGAGATTAGAGTTGTGTTTTCACAGCATTAGTCTTTGTTACACAACTACCTGTTCCACTAAAAATGGAGTTTACCACAAATTTAGGAATGGGGTAAGACCACATTGAATGGAAAAACTCCCACAAGAAAACTCCCAGATTCTCATGTGAAGCCAAAAACTTCATACAGATGTAACTTATATGTTTTTCCCACTTTGCAAATGGAACTGTCCCTACTGACCTTCCACAGAATGTTACAAATGTACCAATTGAATTGAAGTTTACAGTCTTTTATTTCTCTCTGTCATCCTTCTGTATACATTTGAGTCACCATCTTATATATTTAGTAAATGCTCTCATTTTGGTTCAGTTCTCAATCATTGAAAATAACAATCTTACTTAAAATTCAACATGACATTTCAGTTAATGTCAGTTGCTAAAGTTCATTTGACTTTAAATTATTTTCATGATTTTCAAATTGTAGCTTTCTTTTAGAGTTTGTGTTTTTACTACAATCATAGTTTATGTCAACGTCTTTACTGTTTGTTTGTAGCAGATACATGTAATGTTTGTTGTCTTTTACATAACCATCTCTTTATATTCCAGCTGCCACTTTACTTTATCAGTTTCCTTTTAAATGTCCCTGATGAAAACACAAATGTTCCTCAGAGGAAAGTGCATCAGATTCCATTTTTATAATACTTCTGATTTCTGTGTCCACGTTAAGCAGCAATGATTATAAACCCATTTGAAACATTTGCATAAGACTCAATAATTCAAAATAAAGCAAAATTTGAAAAGTCAAAAAAATTGTATCACAAAAGAGAAATTTAAGAGCCAAACAATGCACTTAAAATATTATCTTGCCTATACAATAATATTGCAAAAGAGAGGAGGAGCGAGACCAGAAGGAAGAGAAACAGTAATGTTTATTTTCTCTCTATACTTTTCATTAAATGCGTGGCTGATAGTTTTACTGCTGCAAGGCACCTATAGTGTGAGGTGACGACATGCGGTGCTGTCTGTCGAGGTGGCCCTCTGCCTACACAGCAGCCATAATGCAGACGTCAGAGCTCAGCTGAAGGTTACGCTGTTGGAAGCCCTTTGGTGCACTGTGTTTGCTGAGGGACGCAGTGCGCTTGAGTCAGCTGCAGCTGCCCTCATCTGTCCTCCTTGTGCCTCCCCCAGCCATGTTCCACCTACAAGTTGAGCCCCACCTACTGGCTGCTGGAACCCCTCACCTCACTGCAGGCTGGAGGACTGGGCAGCAGCATAATGACTGTCATAACTGGGATACACTCTATTTATTCACCATGCCGCAATCTTAGCATGCAAGTGTTTATACTACATTATAGGACTGGACATGTTCTGTAGGAGGGAATTATTTCTGTACTACATGCACACACTAATAATTCCAGTTTATAATTGAGGTGGAAGTAAAGCTCAGTATTGTAAAAATTATTTCTTAATGGTTCCATTCATTAGCACAGGAATTGTGTGTCAATGAATTAGTTATTGGATAGAACCAATTATTAACTAATGGATTGTTTCCATTCTTCTATAAACAAAGTTGTTGAATTTAAAAAGCATAAAAATATTTGAAGGTAATGAAGTTTAGTTTTTTTTTAATTATGTTTTTTTGTTTTATTTATCTTATTTTGTCACAAAGAACCTGGCATTCATTTTTCAGTGGACAATGCTGAAATCACTATGGTGTGTGGGCTGAGTGCTCGGGTAGATTCTCTGTCCCAGCCTTGAGTAGTGGACATGTGGACTATTTTTCTTTGGTTCTTGAAGACATTTCACTTCACATCCAAAATGCTTCTCCGGTTCGTACTGACTGCTTTGGACACTCGGGCTTGTAAGCTGTTGTTAAGTCATTCATTCTCCTTTTTCTATTCCTTTCACTTTATCTCCGTTTTAGTTATTGCACCATGGCTGTTTGTTTGTTGTTCTTTTCCTGATCTGCTTGTGTTTCATCTTTGTTGTGGTGCAGTAGGTAATATTATGCAATTAATTAATTCCAAATGGAGCAAACATTATTTTTTAAGGGGGAAATCATCTAATTAACCATTAAATATCAAAATCGATGTGGCATTATCATCTAAATGTTTTTTATTGAATCTTTTATAATGGAAAACTGAAGCTATATTTTGAAATTATCATTTAAAAAGATGGCAAAGGTCTTGGGTAGTTCCACCAGTCTAAGGAATGTGCAGAAATGTTATAAGCTATGTTTATTATACTATAAATACAATCATCAAAATTCTTGACAGGTGATCATGTATTATCAGCACACTTGAAAAAGATCCACAATTACTGAATGAATTTTCATGAACTTTAGCAATAAAATTATTCATTAATTTCTTATTCAGTGGATTCTAAATTTGTTGATTCTGCGCCTTTTCTTCTGGCACAAGTTGCTCTTGATGTTTTTGTGTTTTAGTTTTTCTGAATTAATCTTAATATTGAAGGTGAAAGTCATATACAGTTGGGACTTGGGTTTAGTACTTTTTAGAAAATTCTAGCATACTAGCCTAATATTTGGAAAACATTTATACCTGCTTTATAATGTGGTTGGTATTATATTAACTATGAATTTTACCCTGATCATTTGACATTTGGCTCAAAGGAGTATTCTTCAGTTTGAACTTCGTAAAACCATTGGCATAGATGCAACTATTATTTTTTAATATAGTTGCTTCAGATTACATCTTTGTAGATCTTATGCCAGTGTGTCATGAAAGTCCTATTTCATTTTTCATGATCATGTATTTCATTGAATTCAGTGCCTGAGTGGGATCACTCACTTATAAGTAACTAATTAATAAAGCTTACTCTTTGGCCTTTGAAATGTCAGGGATACTAGTTTGCTAATACCCCCCACTGATTTTTCTATCTGTTCATGAACATGTCATAACAAACACATCCTCCAAGTGGGCATGTCACATTTAACCTATTTAAACATTGTTCCATGGCATGATTTTTCTATTTTTAACTGTCCCCATTGTCTTCTAGAATCCATAAAGGCTCTAGAGGCCAAAGCCAAATCTAACAAGGAAGGGCTTCGTTAAACAGTTGGTAATTCTTTTTTTTTTTTTTTTTTTTTTTCATTAGGAGGAGGAAACTTCTGGAAAAGGTTTATCTTCAAGTGAAAGGTCCTTCCTGTTTGTTTTCAAAGGTGCCGGTTGCAATATAAACTAGGATGGTTTTGGAGATGAGCCATTATTGCTGCATGTCTTTCCAAGAGTGGTTGTAATGGCAGCTGTGCGCCATTTGGTGTTTGGTGTGGCGAGAGCGTGGAGTGAACAGCATTGTTAAGGAGCATTTTGATGATGTGGGTTGCATATTGCAATGTCAGGGTGTGTGTAAGCAAAGACTCCTGATGCTGAAGTGGACCTGAATGCAGGACTGGCAAAGCTGCAGGAGGAATGCTTGTCTTGTTCCCCTGAGAAAAGTTTGTATTGATCTGTAGGTAAGCTGGGAGGAGGAGGCACAGACAAGCATAGTGGTCATAAGAAGCAAAGCAGTTGTTGTTTTAGCTCATCTCTTATTCCTAGCTCTTTTATTTGGCTAGGACGTGCCTTTGTTCTTCTTTTTGAAGGTGGGTGTTTCAGACCAGCTCCCACCTCTCCCTTGTCCCTTCTTCTTTCTCTCTGCTGCAGTGTTCTCCTTCTGGGCTGTGTATCTGCATGCCGTAATACACACACACACACACACACATGCTTGTTCCCTCAGAGTCTCCCCCCCATTGCTTCCTCCGTCTGTGTCTGCCGCTATCAGACGTAGAGACTGATAATATCTACTCCAACGCCCTCTTCTCCTGTTTTTTTGCACTCCTACTCTTATGCACGTTGCTTATTGTTTGCGAGTTTGTGTATCAGCTGCTGATTTAGGTTTTATAGAGATCAGTCTTCCTTTTTTTATGATTTTCCACATTGCTGTTAATGTGTGGTTTCCTGTCTGTGTGCATGCATCACGTTGGTTATTATCTGTATTCACTTAGTGTCTGGATACGTCACTCTGCTCCCTCAGCGTGAGCTTAGCAGCAAACTGCATGCATCATCCTTGTATCATATTGCAGTATGTTAGAACAAGACACTTACTCCCCAATATCTGATAGAAGACAAAGTTGTTTGGAGTCAGCTCAGAGCTGTCGCACAGTTTGAATGTTAGCATGTGGCTCAGCCATGACTGTATTTGTACCAGTGAAAAAACCAAGAGGAACAAGGACAGACTCTGTGAAGGGAGGAGCTGCATTTTAACATGCTTTCCCATTGATTGGGGATATGCCCTGCCTGCCTGTAAACCTCTTTCTTATTGGCTGTTTTTTGCACTGAGCAAAGCAGCTGCCGTTGTGGAGAACTGCCTCTTCTCTTTCTTTTCCTACTTCTTTCCTTCACATTAATAACTGTCTGGGAATCGTCTGTGCTGGCCACACATGCCAGCTTGTACCACTTCAAGGACACCACTTTTCACTGTTTATTGCAGCATGATTCATGTGTAGCTGGCCAATTACTTTCAGGTCTGCGTAGCTCACATGAGTTAAAGTGACGTCTCTGTCCTGTCTGCAATCTCTCTCCATCCTCTCTCTCTTTCTCTCTCTCGCCTCTGTATCACTTAATCAAGGCATAGCTTGCCCTTTCCTGTTCATTGCTGCCGCCCTCCCTCCTGTATGCTCCGCTCTCCTATTTGTTTGCCCTCGCTTTTTTCTCTTTGGGTCTTTTGCTTCCACCCTCCTGCCGTGTGATTTTCATCACCCTCCATTAAAAGAAGCTCTGCACGAGGTTGTAGCTTTGCAGTAACATTTTCCAGTCAACAGGCTGCTGTTTTGCTAATGCTTTTCTTTTTTACAATCCACAGCGAAACAGCAAGCAAGGACGTGCAGCAGAGAGGTCACTGAGGAGGATGACAACACAGGAATAGAGAGCAGTGAAGGATAGATGAGAAAGAGACTGAAGTAAACTCCAAAGTGCCTACCACATGGTTTCATCTAACGGGTCTCTTGGATTACAGTAGAGAAGCAGGACTCGTTGTGTGTTTGGCCTTGAATGGAGGCTAATATTTTATCCTGACAGCCACAGAGTCATCCATCCCACGTTGCTGAGCTGCAGTCCCGACATACCCTGAGCTGAGCCACAGCCTTGTCTCGTCATTACGAGGACATCACGTTGGGAGGTTCTGCTGTTTTACTCCACAGCAATCTTTTGTGTTTCTGACAGGCCATCCAAATACAGCCATAGAAGAACTGCAGTGACTGGCCCAGCCTTGACCATGTTGACGTGAATGTAACAGAGTTATTCGGTTTTCACTTATACGGATGATCGAACAGACATATCCAAGCAGACCATAGTAATGTCCTCTATTTAATTTTTTCTTTTTCTTTTTAATTTCTTTATTCTTTTGAGACAGAGCCGGCCTCTGCTCATAGGTAAAGTGTACTATCTCACCCAGAGAAACTTCAGCTGACACTTTTCCCAGGAAGAACTAACAAACATCCCCTAAGATAAACCAACCAAAAGGACTTGCTGCCTATTTGCACTGAATCCTTTTTTTTCATCCAGTTTCCTCAGCATTTTTCTGGGGATTTTTTTCTTGAATCACCATTAGTCACCAGACATTTTTCCATCCATTTGGCCCCAACACTGCTCAGTGTTAGAGAGCGTCTCAGATGGCTGTCAGCATGACCATGGGACGAGACACCAAATGGCTGACCTTGGAAGTGTGTCGTGAGTTTCAGAGAGGCACCTGCTCGCGGTCTGATGCCGAGTGTAAGTTTGCACATCCCTCCCGAAGCTGCCATGTAGAGAACGGTCGAGTCATCGCCTGCTTTGATTCTCTCAAGGTAACAATGCAATAGACATTACACACATCAGTTGCTGCTGTGTTACAGCTTGTTTCCACGTGTTCATTGTGGTCAGTGTAAAATTAGGAGGTGTCCCTTGGCATTGCAGAGTGTTGTATATTATGATTCTTCATGCTTTTAGACACTGTTTCCAAAACCTTTATGACTCAAATCAAATACCATATTGAGAGAATCGCATAGAGCTGTATCAGGATGTGTGTTTTACTTCAACTCTTCTGTGTTGGAAATCTTAAGTCTTTGTCAGCATGTTAGTTGTTCCAAGTTTTTAATCATGCTTAGATTTTTTTCATGATTTATGTCAAGATTGTTTATTAAAAATTTCTATGTGTGTTTTCTGATTTGGAGGTGTAAGGGCTATTGTTAATATTGCTTTGGATGGATGGAGGGATGGACGGATAGATAGATAGATAGATAGATAGATAGATAGATAGATAGATAGATAGATAGATAGATAGATAGATA
>JBAMYA010000002.1:5520971-5531260 GCA_037176975.1 Arrhamphus sclerolepis | reverse complement strand
CCTAATGACAGAACAAAAAAATGAGAAAGTCACTTCATTCATGTTGTTTTCTTCATCTTTCATATAATGTGGATTGGTTAGTTCTCCCCTTTGCAGCAGCTCTGTTTTTGTTAGCTCTTCATGGAGTTGGGACAAAATTGAATTCCTTGTGGGTTTCCCACCCATAAACACTGCCAGCTGTGATCATCGACACTAAACTAGAAACACTCCCTGGGATGAACTGGTGTTCTGGGCCAGTCAATTGTTTCATCAATTGTTTCTTTTCCTCCATATAAACTTCATGTCTTAATTACTTCCCTACTTTAATTTCAGTAGTAGAAGAAACAAAACACCTTTCTTTCTTTCCACCTTAGATAAAATAATCTATCCTCCTCTTGCATTTGCCTTTTAGATATAAAGCTAGAATCAAAAGCTCATTAACTAGGCCTGGAGACAAGAGAAAACTAGCCTGTAACCATCCAAAGTGCCATCCCAACTTAATAATCAACACATTATCCAGTTAGTCCACACACAGTTGTTTTAAAAAGAATCATTTTTGGTTTTAATGTGAATCCTGGAACTGGAACTGAAATCAGAAGATTCTCTATCAGGTTGCTTGTCAACCTGACAGAGAATCTTCTGATTCAAGCTTTATATTTGTTGTTCAAGCATGGGAATTACATCATTTTAATCCCCACAAAAAGGATAATAAGTATCTTTGGGATTTGGAGATTGTCCGCTACATTGTGGGACATGGCAGGCATGCTGTTGGTATAAAAAGATAAGCCGCTAGTTGCCCTCTACTGCTAAAAAAAATAAAATAAAATAAACCTAGCTACCAACATGGTGACTTTCCCAAGACTTAGCTAATGACTCAATCCAAACCCAGCTCATAAAGTTTGATCTTCTTTATGGATCAGATGTTACATAGGTCCCTTGCTTGCCATCTTTAACTGAGCAGATTCATTTAATCCAACTCAAGACAACTAATAATCACAATAATTATCATCAGAATGTTCACGTAAGTCAAGTTGTTAAAATCATCTGTAAAGGACTATCTTTATCCAGCAAAGAAAATCCACTCCACAAGCCGCCCTCGGTTATTGTTATGCCTTCACTGACTTCTGTCCAGCTGGAAAAACAGAATACTTGATCAAATAAACTGTGCCTCTTAAGGCCATCTGATTTTTTCTGTATATTGAGATGTATTTATTAATACTTAGTGTGTCAGTTTGGAGAATGATGGCGTGGCATGAGATAAATTGTTTTAGCCCCCCCCTCACTCTCTTGTACTTGATTTCCTTTAGGCCTTGCTATATTTTCACCACTCACTCCTGAATCATAACTGTGGAACTTGACAGATGTTCAGATCGCTGTGATCTGACCCTTTAGCATGTGGACAGTTTGTTTAGTTGTGAGAATACAAATAAACAAATGGCCTTATTTCTCGATCATTGTATAAAGATGTGATTGCTTTAAAAATGACATGTAATAATTGTACTTTAAGCTTTCTTTTTTCTCTGACATAAAAACATGGCATGGAAAATATCATTTGAAAATACTCAATAATATATAGTAATAGTTTGTGTAGACCTACAGGAACATTATATAATACAAAAATAATTTGTACACAATGATGAAGTCATTGTTAATGGTGATAGTTGTTGCTGTGACAACAAAATGACAACATGGCTACCTTTCTATTATCCTAATATCATTTTTCTTTTCTCATAAATAGAATTAACACACAACACTAACTTATTTGAGAAGGGAATGTCTAAATAGTTTACCTTCTTATTGCAATGTGATTTATTATTTCAGATGGAAAACTTAAAATATGTGTATAATCCGAAAGTCTTTAGAGGGGCTCACGTATATGTAGTTTTACTTATTTGACCATAAAGGTTTTGTTTGTTTGTTTGTTTTTTGTTTTAGATATAAGAAAGGACTTTAAAAGCAAACATTTACCTGTCAGGGATGTGAAGAGGCTTTTGGACTAACTGAAAGGTCTTTTTCTGTGCAGTCAAACTAATCCTCTCTGTTAGTCTCGTGCAACCCCGTCATCCTGGTTCTGTGGAGGTTTTGTTAGTGAATTCTGTTTCGGTTCTGACCAAGAAGGCGGTCCAGAAGTCTCTTCCTGCCCAGCTGTGCTGGGCGATGCCGATCCTGACTGAGGTGTGTACGAATGTGTGATGTTCACCTTGTTTGCACTTATGTACATAAACATGTTAAAATACTCAAAATTTATTTTGAATAAATACAGATAAAAGATACGTTTAAAAAATAATCAGTGTATTGATAATATGACTTGTTTTATTACGGTGTGAAAAGATTGCTTTGAGGTATTTGTCCTTTATTTTGTGTGTTTGTTAGAGCACTGTTTTATTTTATTTTATTTTTTATTTTTTTGCAAAGTGTTACATTGTGTTGCTGTAAACAATGAATGGTTTGCTTTAGACAAAGATTTTTTTATCAGTTCTGAGTAATTGTTGGTTCAGTAATATTACACACTGAAATCAAACCAGAGAGATGGGTTTTAAGGAAGAGTCAGTCTTCAGTACATTTCAGAAACCAGTACTAGCCTTGTCCATGAAGACTCGTCATGAATGGTCAACACGCAGACACTTTCCTCTCCCAAGTTAAGCACCAAAATAAAGCACACAGCGACTCCACCTTCAAGCTAAAAACCCGCTGGGAGAAAAAGTTGCCCAGACATAAACAGAACAGAGGAAATTGGATGTAAGATTCATTCATTTCTGTCATTTCGTGAAGGATATTACCAACCAACTTTTATCATCCGAAAATACAATAAATCTGAATTCTCATCATGATTTCCAGTATTGCTCTCCAATATTACTTTCATAGCAACATCTTTACCCAAATCTGTTCCTGCAAAGATTGTCATGTCATGCTCATTCACCGCTCTTAAAGCCAGCAATTTTGTTGCCATGGCACTTGTCCTAGTGGTCGGATTGACTGAGTTACCGGTAAACTGGTGGACAACCCGTTGATTAAGTTTTAACTTGCAAAGACAGATCCCAGTTTGATGTGTACCCATACACCCCAAAACCCGATTATGACTCCTTAATCAATGATGTCTTGGTGTGAAAAAAAGACTCACATGCACTGTCGCTTTCTTGTCTCTGATAAATAATTAATTTGAAATCAATGTATTGTTAGCATTATTTTCAGCTGTACTTGTGCCTTTTTGTGTAAATTATATTTTTATGTTCAACATCCAAATTAAAAAAAAAAAAAAAAAAAAAACATCACATGTATTGAATGTCTGTAAAAGTTATCCCTTTATTTAAAGTGCTTTGTTTGTGAGTCATTACATTTTACTCCAAACTGGGTACAATAGTCACAGACTGGATGGTGGCCTGTGGAAGATGAAGAGGGCCAAAGACTGTTCAGGACTAAGCCATAAGAAAAACTCTTGACACGCTAGGAGAGATGGACTGCTGTTTCTTAGTCATCTAGTGTTTCATTCAATTTTCTGGTGCTTGTATGTGCTATCGTGCTACACACCAATTTATTTGCAATGTATAGCTATTAAGAGTTCTGTGCCTATGATAAGTTCTGCGATTTCTGTTTGACCTAAAATAAAACACATCATTGTGATCCTGATGTAGTGTGTGTTTTGTGTTCATTTGTTTTTTGTTTAAAATGGACATTTTCAAGTATGTATGGCTGCGTTGGACTTTAGAATGGAAGTCAGGGATGTGGTGTGCACGTTATTTTAAATGTAATGTAAAGACATGGTGACATTATGCTGGTACCATCACAGCTTCCTGCAGAAATGACACAGTTGCAAATATTTTGAAGTATAAGGTCCATGGGGCTGTAGCCAAGGATGCAGCCACGAGAGGAAAAGCAACCCCGGATTGGTAATAAGGACAATAAGCATGGTAGACAAAACCAAGGAAAATACACTCCAGCTGAACTCCAAGGTCGGGTTACCTCACTGTCTAATTGCATCACCTGGCTTCTTTTAAACTCCATGGAAAAAGACCCACCCACCAGTTACCCCCTCCTTGGTGGTAGAGCCAGAAGACACGGGTGGGGTAAGAGATGCCTGAGGGTCTCTGCTCAGGCTGTGTTCCCCCTGCAACCAAGTTGTAGATAAATGGATGGCTTTATGTTCACAGACAGAAAAATAAAGTTCAAAATAAATATATCCTATACCCACTTTGAAACACGGAGGGGGGCTTGTGGAGATCACAGTCTTAAAGATTATCAAGACATCCTGGTACAAAATGTAGTATCAGGAAACTCAGCCTCGGAAGCAGGTGATGGGTCCTCCAACAGGATAACTACGTAAATCAGACAGCAAAAAGCACACGAGAAAGATTGGGAAAATAAATAAATAAAATAATCAATGGGTATAGATCCTAATCCTACAAAATATGTGTGGAAAGGATTTTTTTTTAATGCAGTGTGAAGAATGCACCTTTCAAACCAGAGAAAGAACAATTTCTTTAACTTGAGTGGACTAAGATACCTAATATCTCAGAGGTCTCATCTTTTAGATGAGAGATTGCTTGATGGCAGTGTTTGCTGCTGAAGGTTGTGCAGCCAGTTATTAGGGTGCCGTCATTTTTCATCAGGCCATTCTGATTAGTCTTATTACATAAATTATTCAGTTGAACCAAAATTCTAAAGCAAAACCTATGTTAAATGTGGAACAACTAATGCATATCATTAACTTTTGTCAGTGTCAAGCTACATCAGATAGTGTCGTGGAGTCTTTTTTTTTTTTCAAAGATTGATTACCACAGATTGAATTATTTAAGTGGTAACTCAGTTTTAACTCAGTACAGAAGTGTTTGAATAAACTTTAGAAGCATAATGATCCATATGATCTAATCTTATTCTCTGACTATAAATGGGGGTCTCCTGTGCATAAATAGGGCACATCTGTCAAGCAGACTGTGATTTCTACCATTAGAGCTAAAATCCAAATCTGAACTGAATGGTAAAAGGTAGTCCTAATATTAAATAAGAAATATGACTAAGTTTTATCTTATAGCAGTATGTGCAAACTGTATATATTAACTAACAGAAGGCCATGACTGGCAGTGGGTTGGCCTCATAGACTGTATATATAGTCTATGAGGCCTCTTTATCTTTGATTTGTACAGAGTGATTTTGAGGCCTCTTTTTCCTTGTAGCCATGTTGCAAAAACATTGAACCAGCAGCGCACAGAAACCGGCTAAAACACACCCACCAATGAGCTATTTTATCTTGGCGGTCTTAGCTTCTTCTGACCCAGGATAGTATTATTTTACATTCATTTTGTCCAAACATCCCCATTTCAAGTATCTCTACCAGACTGACATCCAGAACAAAACAATGGCATCTATAGCCTAAACAAGGACTAATGACTGGTTCACACTGCGCGTGGGAAAAAAAATTCACAATGTATCATGCTGTAAACGGATTTAGTTAATGTGGATGTGGCTTGTGGCAATGTGGCTTGAATTAATCTGATAAGACTATAAAAATCATACAGTGTGAACCCGGCATAATAGAGCTCTGCTGGGATCCATAGGTTGCTGGCTGTTTTTATTTGTTTGTTTGTTTGACCTGCATACACACTTTGCAGTCACGCCAAGACAACTGGAAAAAGAGGCTTCAACAGCCCTCTGTAGAAAAGCTATTGATGACGTCATGGAGGGTTTGTTCAGTAAAATATACAGTCTATGTTTGGCCCACATTTTACTACAGCTTAAGCAAGCTTAAGCATTTTTCATAAGAGGCTTTTATTTTGAAAATATACTGGAAGTCTGGCTCTCGTTAGCGGAAACAGACTGTTAGCTTCAGGAAATCAGTTGATGGAAAAAGGTTTTCTTTCTGCTCTTAAACCTCCCATACCCCCAGCCAAACGCACGTCAAAGCAGAAAAAAAATACCACCTGTAGCAAATGGATCGTTGGGTCGCAGTGCTAAATCAGCGTCAATAGCACGCACGGCTGTCGCGGCGCCGAGCCGGGCCGGAACCAGAACCAAGGCCCGGACCCGGACCGACGGACATAAGCAGCGCTGCGACACCGGCGGACTGGTGTGTGTGAGAGAGGGGATGTACCATGCTGCCCGTAGAGGAGCCGGAGCGTGAAGCACCGTGACTTGTCGTGTCAGCCGCCGATAAGTTTTCCGGCGAGTCCGAGGTCACCTGTGGTGCGTCAGTCGGGTGGGGAGGCTCGGAACTGGAGAATGGCACCGCTGGAGTTGAGCGCCAGCTAACCCTGGAGTTAACGGACGTCAACTTTTACTCGCCATCGAGCCAGACGGCGTCAGAAAACAAGTATGAGTGTTAGACCTGGCTTTGTGTGATCGAGCAGAGGTTGATTTGCATCGACTAAGTAGTTCAAGTGTGCTTGTTGTTGTTTTTGGTATATTTTTAAAGGCCTAATAAATGTTTATAGACGGTGTATAGCAGTGTAGCTGCGTCGTTAGCTGCTAAAGTTAGCCAGCATCCACCGCCCCAATGAAAGAATACAAAGTTGTAGTGCTGGGCAGCGGTGGCGTCGGGAAGTCCGCGCTCACCGTTCAGTTTGTCACCGGCACCTTCATCGAGAAGTACGACCCGACCATCGAGGACTTTTACCGTAAGGAGATCGAGGTGGACTCGTCGCCCTCCGTCCTGGAGATCCTGGACACGGCGGGGACGGAGCAGTTCGCCTCCATGAGAGATCTGTACATCAAGAACGGACAGGGCTTCATCCTGGTCTACAGCCTGGTCAACCAGCAGTCATTCCAGGTAGCTGAGGTGCACCACTTACACCCAGAAACATCAGCTGTATGTGGCGATTTATGCTTCCTGCAATCAAACTGAACTTTGTAAATCAAAGACACAAAGAGGTTTGGTTAGAATAAGTCACATATGTGAACATCAGGTGCAACACTGCTGTGTATTGCATTATATCTCACAACTGTTTTCTGATCCTGTATATTCTTTTATTAAATATATAACTTCCCCTACCTTCCAATATCAGATAACATAATTGATAGCTTATTTGTTCCACATAGATAGATACTAACTTGCTTAGTTGATTTATCCCACAAGGGAAAGTATAGTGTTTCAGCAGCATAACAGTTTACAGAAACAAGTGTGAAATAAAGTTACTTCAACAATAAATAATGAAAATATTAAGTAACGATTAGAAAAACATATTATATATATGCTGTAGTAGTCCCCTGATCTATGGTGCCATCTTGAATGAAATGAGAAGCTACAGGTTAACAAGAAGAGCTACAATCTCTCTGTTCCTCTGTTTGTCTATGTTTCAGGACATCAGACCAATGCGAGACCAAATAGTGCGAGTGAAGCGTTTTGAGAAGGTGCCATTAATCCTGGTTGGAAACAAAGTCGACCTGGAGTCTGAGCGTGAGGTCGCTGGGTCTGACGGACGAGCTCTAGCTCAAGAGTGGGGCTGTCCTTTTATTGAAACTTCTGCCAAGAGCAAGACTATGGTGGACGAGCTGTTTGCAGAGATCGTCCGACAGATGAATTATTCCACACTGCCGGAGAAACAGGAACAGTGCTGCACAGCCTGCGTGGTACAGTGAGGAAGAGGTAGGGGCATTCTTTGGTGAGGTTGCAGCACAGTTGGTTGCTCACTAATTTTATAAAATGTGATAAAATGTTTCTGCAGTGCTTGTCTAAAGATGCTTCACAAGCTGACGTGGAAAGTGACACATGGATGACTGTTCAGCGTTTCTGTGCCCATGTGAGGGAAGAGATTTAGCTGGAAGTGAGAAAGGCAAGGGGGTGGTGCTCCAGATCTTTGATTTAGCTTGTTATCATAAGATCACAGAAAGTATGTTCAGTGAAGATTACAACTGTCTAAGCATGTTTCGGGCTACGAGAAAAATGACCCTGAAAAATGGAAAGTACTGAAGCAGACAGTCCTGTGAAGTGAGCTGCATGAAAGAGGAAAATGCCACATCCTGTGAAACAAATTGGGCTCCAAAACAGGAAGTTCACTTTAGATTATTTTAGAGATGCTGTCTTTAACCACAGCTCACCAGTCTTTTAAACCTATTTACTAACTTTGCAAATGTTCTCTTTTTTTTTTCTCTGTTTTTAGAGACTTGATTTGTCTGGATCACAACAAGCATTTTATTGAACCTGGGACAATCTGGCTTTCAACCTGTCTTGACAAAAACTTATCGAATCAGGTAATGTTTCTGACTGTCACAGACAAACTGACAGGAAAGACGTCGGTCCTATTTTTGATATCGTAACTGTTCGAAGACGCTTCTGCTGCAACCTCAACGGCCTTTGCGATGAGCCAGGAAGCAGAGACTTTGACGAGCAGCCATCTGTGAATTTCTGTCTGTTTTTTTGTTTTTTTGTTTTTTTTTCCTCCTTATAGATGGAAGTTTCCCTGAAATACAAAGCGAGAGTGTTTCTGAGGTTGCAGCATCTTTTTTAAAGCTGCTTTAATTAATATTATATTCTTTATTATTACTTGTATTATGGCTCAGATTTGGAATTTGATATAGTATTTCATAATTTTGAAACATTTTGACTAAAGCATGCATAGCCAAACTAGTGTGCTGCTCAGGTGTACTGCTAAACCTATTTTTAAATTTTGTCGTAAGTAGTTGTTCTAAATGCCACAATACTACAAGACTTTTCTTTAAAGCTTCTGAACACTTAAACATGGTGGTTGTCTGTGGATTAAACTTGTAACATTTACATATGTAAGGAATTCCATTTTTATTAACTCGGTAACCTGAAGCAGCTCATCTCATCTGAAAGCATGCTCCAAAGTGAAAATGTTAAAACGGATAAATCAACTTGAAGAGACAAGGAATGAGCCATTTTTCTGTTTCTTAACCTTTTGGGGGGGTTTGTTTTATTTGCCTAAAATTTATCATTGTCTCCAAAAGGCATGACTCACCAGGACACAGGTCTTCCATTTTCAGTTTTATTTAGGGGTCTGTGTAGATTTTGGAATGACCAAAGTAAGCTAACACTCCATATTTGTGATGGATGGCATAGTATGTGTTGCTTTAAATTCAGGAGACACTTCTTATCAAGTAACTCCAGCTGCAATGTGGTTTTCATAAAAGTTCTGGCACAATTAATCAGATTTAACTTTGTATTTTTTTTTCTTTTTATTACAGTAACCTATTTATTAAGAGTTAATGACATGGGTAGTCGGAGTTAAACTTTTAATTTTAATACTAGCTTTTGCTTTCTGTGAATTTAAGGATACATGGCATAGTAGGGTTTTTTCTGTTTCTTTTTTTCTATAAACTTGAGAATTTAACAGAGCCTTAAAATTTCCGTTGCAACCTGGTGTCATGTGTCTTTTTTTTTCTCCCTTGCCCCCAAAGATAAATGCCTGCCCTCTTAGAAGTGGGCGCAGATTACAGGTTATATTTCACAATATAGACGTACCATCTGGTCCCTTATTTTAGCTTCAGAATCTAGTTAGGAAAAGTTTAAATTTCATCATTCATGATATATTTTTTATTTTTTTTGTATTGACGAAGGGCAATACTATTCATTCAGTTTAAGAACCACAGCTCTACAGAAAGTGGTTTTTATTTCAGTTAAATAACAGCAGCCTTGTTTAAGCTTCTTTTTTTTTTTCCTTTTCAGTCGTCTTTAAGTCCCTTTCAAGGCAGCTTTTAAATCCCTAAAAACTCAAACCTGTTTATCAAAGTTTCTTATTTACAAGCTTTACAAGTTCATTTCATGCCTTTAAATTGCTTAGGTAAAACTTTAAAGCTCTTTACTTATTAAAAAAATAAATCATTTGGTTAAAACCGTGGTTTTCTTTGCAGAATAGTCACTTGCTGTGGCGATTGCGTGTACAACTCCAACTTGCATCAACACTTTCTTTTTTTTTTTTTAATCATTAAAGGTTTCTGCAGTTCTGATTCTGCCCGTCAAATAGAGTGTAAATGTATTAATTCTGGTGTCTGTGGAAATGACCACTGATGAATGGTTTGCCAGACCTCAGGAGGCCGGAAAAAAAGACACTGGAAGTTCACAGCAGTAATTCACAATATGACAGAAAAAAGCAGAATTCATCCATGAATAGAATGTGATTTTTCGTGTATCCAGTGCACACAGTCTTCAGAAGAAGAAGCATAGAGACGCTGAGCATAAGAACAACTGTTATAAAGGTGATGACAGTGTTTGTGAATTACTGTCACTGCCATGGGAGTCAGACGACATAAAGAGCTTTAACCACTTTGAGTAACGTAAAGTTGTTTTTGTTTTTTTTTTGTTTTTTTTCCTCCCATCTTGTAGATGCTCTGAACCGAACACAGAGACCTTTTCATGGTGT
>JBAMYA010000002.1:5501273-5512121 GCA_037176975.1 Arrhamphus sclerolepis | reverse complement strand
CATCAAAATCAAAATTTGACTTTGCACTTTAGTTCATGCTCTGGGTTTCTGTGATGTGTCCAGAGACAACTTGTATTGTAATAGACGCTATATAAATAAAATTATATTGAAATTTAAAATTGAAAATGTCCTCTTTTCCTTCACTTTCAATATTTGATATAATTATGCTTGCTGTTAATAAAATACATGAGATTTGCATTCATTCCATTCTGTTCTAATTTACATTTCATTGTGTCCCAACCTTTGAAATGGGGTTGTAAATGAGTCTGATTTAATATGAGTGGAATAGAATGGGATGGGATTTTCTCCTTTCTTTTCATTAAGGATGCCTCAGTGTTTCCTACACTGAAAGACATGATAAATGAAGTATTAAACTTCTTTATCTAAAATTTCAGGGAATTCAAGCAGCTCAGTTAGGACTTTTTAAGCCAAAAGACAATTCCACCAAACCCCTTACATCAGTGGTAACTGTTCAAAAACCAAGGAAACTCATCAAGGAGAGGAAAGACATTGTAAAAGGGTTTAAAGCAACATGGATCTAATAAATAGTGGCTAAGCAATACCAGCAATCATTTTCTTAGCACATCTACACACCTTGTGATCCAGCCGCTCTTTAGTTGTGATGAAGCAAATCAAAGGACGAGCCCATTGTTTGTATTTTTGGTCTTTGATTTTCTACATAATAACTTACTTCTTCAAAATGTAACCCCATTAACACTTTTAAAATCGAGGTATTATTATTATTATTTTTTTCCCCCTCACAGGAATTAAAGGCTCGTGGATATGAGCGTTTGGTTGTTCAGGTTGGAAGAGGATCTTTTCTGCCAGCTGCTGAAAGCTGTTCACACCTCAGATTGGAGACTTTTCGGTTCAAAGATTCTATTGCAGAGGACATGATGCAGGCTGACCTTGTCATTAGCCATGCAGGTGAGTAAATGTCTGTGCTTCCCGTCTTCTCTACAGGATGCAGTCGGTGTTGACGCTGCCAAAATTAAACCTTATAAAAACAGCTTGATTTTCTACTGTCTGCTGTTACGCCTTTTAGTGAAGGTTAATGATCATAATTAATGTCTGTAATTCTGATCTAATTACATAATGCTGATTGTAGACATTCATGACACATTATTACATTGATGGATTCTGACATTGGGTTCCTTCTGTTTTCTATCTACCTTGTGCAATCTATAATTTCCACTGCACTTTGGTTTTTTTGTGCTTGTGCGTATAACTTCTATGAGCAGCAGTGATCGCTATATTCCATTTAGTAAAGTGGGTTCCAGGGCTTTGCATTGTACATCGGACAAAACAGGCCTCTTTTCATACTTATGAAGCAGGGCCATTGTAAACCATGAAGGTTCCACCAGCGTTTCACCTCCTAAATCTGCTCTGTATAAGGTCTGTACCTGCACATCTGAAGCACAGCATCTGACAGCTGTTGCTTGTCGTTCGACGGTTATGTCAGTGTGTAGTATTTATTTTTCTTGTGACACCTGATGAGACTGATGGCCTGATTTTGTCTATTAAATACGCTGTGGGTATTGTAGTCTTCTGAAACAACACTGACGATGTTAGTTTAAGAAGGAGACGTGTTTATTTGTACAGCACCTCACAAGCAAAGTGAGATGACAATTAAACAGGACATAGAAGCATTTCAGTAAAATGAACATGTGGGAAAACAAAGACAGTAATAGCAGGTTTAAAAATTTCTAAAGAAGAGTATTGCTTGGAATAAAACCAATTTGACATTACATTAAAAATTACAATGGTACTAGGGAATGACAAATGTAATATTGACCTAGTAAAAGGCACCAGCAAACAAACATTTATACAGTGTCAGCTATCTGATCAACGTTTCTGAGACCTACTATGACAACACAGATTAACATGTAGATACGCTTGTCCTACATCCAGCTGAAACATATTTACTTTAGGATCAGAGCTGTCATATTTTACAGCTGATAGTGATGTTTTCCTTTATAAAACAAATAAGCCAAGTTTAGTTCTCATCATGAATAAAGTTCCTGATTCTTCTTTCTGTTTTCAGGAGCAGGAAGTTGTCTGGAGGCTCTCGGTGCTGGCAAACCTCTGCTGGTCGTAGTCAATGACAAGCTCATGAACAACCACCAGCTGGAGCTGGCGAAACAGCTGCACGCCGACAACCACCTGTTGTACTGTACATGCAGGTATGCCTTCCTCACAGAGTTGTTCAAGTCTGCTCTTCACCAAAACTAAACAGTGTCCCCCCCCCCTCTGATTAACGTTTCAGCACCCTGACAGAAACGCTGCGGAACATGGACCTCTCTGTTCTGCAACCATTCCCACCTGGACAGCCAAAGAAGTTTGCCAACTTTTTAGACAAAGCTCTCGGTGTTAAATGAAACTTTGATTCCACAAGACTCCTTAACTGTAACACATAAGGGTTAAAAGTTTGAGCTCATCATTGTGACTGAATGTATCACAGTGCGTATGATGAATGACATTGATTACATGACTACACAGCTGTCATGGTCGAGTGATTTTATATATTTGTATATAATTTGTATATTTGTATATACACCTAGTTAGGTGTAACTTCAAATTCCTGTGTATATTATTATTTTAATATTAACGATTTTGCTTCATAAAAAAATGCATACAAGTGATCAAACAAAAAAATCAATCATTGTGTTTTTTTGTCCTTTTTTATTTGTAATATTTTTATACAATATACGTAGCGTTTTTGAAATGTTGGCCACCACAGATGATTAATAAATCCAGAGACTCGATAAAAAGGTCAAGTTTCATAATAACTTAATACCTTTTATTTTACAGCCCCAAATCAGAAACAGGTGGGATTATCTGGACATTTTTCTTTGCAGACTGCAAACAAAAAACCCTAGATATTGCAGGGGGTTTTTTTCCCCTCAACTTAATTTGTTATGAAACATACAGTTTTGCATTTCAGGCCTGCAATACAGTCCAAAAACAGTCAGCTCAGGGGACATGTAGTGCTCGTAAGGAGGTGAAAGGAAAGAGGAAAAAAAAGCAGCTTATGTCAGCAGGTGAATATTACAATGGACTCTGAATTCTAGTCTTGCTGACCTTTCAGAGCATTTTAAACTACAAGCGATAGTCACCCACCCACCAAACATTTATACAGCACTTCTGTTGTTTATTTAGATCTAAAAGGTGTTTTTTTGTATTTTTTTTATACAGATGTATTTAAGTCTAGGCAGTGTTTTTTCCAATCATACAACTGGACACCAGTGAATGCATCAGGAGCAATGTGGGGTTAAGTGTGTTCCCCAAGGACACTGACATTTGAACTGGGAGACCAGTAACTGACTAACTCCGTCTGAATGGAGACTGCACTCCACCTTTAGTTCTGCTATTTTTCATTGTTCTTTTTTTGTTTTTCTTCGTTTGGGGTAGGTTGCTACTCTGATGCTGTTTTTCAGTGATGGTCAAGATCTATATCTGGACACAAGATTACAAAATATATACCAGTAGGTTCATCAAATTGTTTCTATTATAAAGTATAATTAAAATAGTTTTCCCCCCCTCTGAATATTGATAGAAACTTAAATATACATGCATCTAGACATCTGACAAAATGCATGTTTGCTGCAAATGATGCTGCACCAATACTTGCCACAAGGGTGAGATGATGAAGTTGGTAGCTTTTTGGTCTGATTATTATGTGTCATTCCAGGACAAACACAATACTTCATCCTCCTCCCTAACTTTTTAACTCTTAGCAGATTTTGTTAGTATTCTATGGAGAATTGAACATTCATTAAATTTTTCATTCTTGGTCAGCTAATGTAGTGTGACCACTTTAAAGTCTCTTACATGAACTCCTTGCAAAAAGGTCAGTTAAAGAAGGCATGCAGCCCAAAGTGATGATGTTGGTCAAACACTACTGACTCCCTCTTCCCTTAATTTACAATTTCTTCACTGGAAACGATTTTGTTAAACAGGAAACGATGGGTGAAAAGCAGCACGTAGTCTAGTTTGATCCTTCAACCTCTGAACAAGAATTTAGTCACAACAGGAAACACTTTTGTCCAATCTGTTACAGAAACCTCAGATGCTCAAACACTGACGAATTTTCAGTTCATCACCAACCAGCTGCTTACTTTATGGGCAGAACAGGCTAAAAACTTGTTTCACCAGAGTTTTTGTCATTTTAAGTAACAAATCTGTTATACCTGTTGAAGCTGAGGAACAGATCACACAAATGACATTTCGTTTACAGTTCAGGAAAGTCCCTTTGCTTCAAGAAGAACTTCTGTGAAAACGGGATTCTTTGCAACACTGGGGAAGGAATCTTTCTTCAGTTCCTTTCTTCAGTCCAATGAGTCAAATGAGAAACAAACTGGCAGCTTCTGAGGGCTGTAATAAATGAAACAGTTCTAGCTCCTGAGTCTGTGGTTATACAGCAGGCTGTTACACGTCATCAGTTTACTTTAGTAACTTGGTTACTTTTAATTCTGACAAACATACATAAGAGGTCATGCCAGATAAAATATAGTGAATTTATTCTAAGTAGGGCATCAAGTAAGGCAGGGCAAGTTTATTTGTATAACACATTTCATACACAAAGGCAACTCAAAGTGATTTACAAAGGCATTAAGATGAAATAATTTTAAAAAAGTCAATAGTGCAGTGAAATTTGACTAAAGTACCTAAATGCTAGTATTAAAGTTTCCTCAGTCTCACTACCTTAAATCAGGTGTAAACACATAAATGGGACTCAGCCAAATTCAACATGGAGACAAAATAACACTTAATTAGCGGGATTACATTGTAGTTGTTGACATTTGAAGCCAGTCTTCCTGACATATAACTGACCAGATTCTAGACATTGAATCGTGAACATACATCCACCAAACTTTTAAAAGAACACTATTACACTCACTGGACACTTTATAAATTCCTTGTTGATGTGAGAGGTCAGAGGAGAATGGGCAGACTGGTTTGAGATGACAGGAAGGCAACAGTAACTCAAATAACCACTTGTTACAACCAAGGAATGCAGAATACCATCTCTGAAGACACAACATGTCAAACCTTGAAGAAGATGGGCTACAGCAGCAGAAGACCACACCGGTTGCCACCCCTGTTAGCTAAGAACAGGAAACTGAGACTACAGTTCGCACAGGCTCAACAAAATTGCACAATGGAAGATTGGAAAAACGTTGCCTGGTCTGACGAGTCCCGATTTCAGCTGCAACATTCAGATGGTAGGGTCAGAATTTGACGAGAAAAAAAAATGAAAGCATGGATCCATCCTGCCTCGTATCAATGGTTCACTGGTGGTTTAATGGTGTGAGGTATATTTTCTTGGCACACTTTGAGCCCCTTAGTACCAATTGAGCATTGTTTAAATACAGCAGACTACCTGAGTATTGTTGCTGACCGTCCCTTTATGACCACAGTGTACCCATCTTCTGATGGATAATAGACCATGTCACGAAGCTCATATCATCTCAAACTTGTTTCTTGAACATGACAATGAGTTCACTGTACTCCAATGGCCTCCAAATTCACCAGATCTTAATCTAATAGAGTACCTTTGGGATGTGGTGGAAAGAGAGATTCACATCATACATGTGCAGCCGACAAATCTGCAGTAACTGCGTGATGCTGTCATGTCAATATGGACCAAAATCTCTGAGGAATGTTTCCAACGCCTTGTTGAAAGTATACCACGAAGAATTAAAGCAGTTCTAAAGGCAAAAGGGGGTCCAACCTTTAACTAGCAAGGTGTACCCAATAAAGTGGCCGGTGATACATAGCTGAAAAATCTTACTTTGAACATTTTAGGCAACACAACAACATCTTGTTTTTCTTTGATTCAGTGCAACTAACTGGTTTGGACTGCCTGTGCCTGACACACAATATGATTCACATGATGTTTGTGCCTTCTGCATATTAATCTAATAGAGATGGACACACTGTACAAGCCTTCTCTGTCTCTCTCTTTCTCTTGTTGAAGGGGACATTTTATTTAAAATAAAAAAACAAAGTTTTCTGTTCTTAAGAGCATGTGTTCGCGTGTATCTTAGGTTTCTACCAAGTAAACCCTGACAATATACAACCCTGCCATTTTATTTAGTGCCATAAGCTTGACAACATGTAAATCGGTGAGCTGTTCAAATTTTCATAGTACTGCAACATCACAGTACAAGCTCAGAGTAGAATTTTCCAGCTTCCTGTGTTTATTTCTGCCAAGAACTTCAAGTCATGATGTGCTTGCTGTACCTCGGGAGTGGAGAGTTGAAACTTGTCTGCTTTTCTATTTTCTTGCTTTGCAATTGACAGCAAATTTTCATGAGCATTTATACAATTAACCTAAGTTGACACATATGCGCAAATAATGCTCCACCAGCACTTTGTCGAAAGTACGATTAGGAAATTTGACTTCTTGTTTGCATATTTATCACATATGGTAATAATGTTCTTCAGGGGTTAGTGAGTAAAATGACCAAATTCAAATAAGACACACCCTAGAAAGAGGAATGGACTCACTCCACCGCCTGAAACTAGCTGTTACGAAAAGAGGTGTAAATGTGCGACTAAAAGGAAAGCTTTGGCACTGTAATTCTGTGGTGTTTTGATCAAAGCATAATAAGACACTTCACTAAGACATTGGGAAATTGTACTTGTGAAATTTTGTCTTTTAAAATCCCTTAAAACTGCTCAGTTTGAGCTGTAAAAGCCTCTAAGTAGTTATACCTTTTTTTCAGGTTATTATTCCTTGCTGGTGTGCTTTACGCAGAAGGAGGGAGGCCAGGGACTAGTAAGCGTCAATGCCACTATCTAAAATAATATGACAAAGATCCACTAATGCATGGAGGAGAACGTACCTACTCGTGAATGCTAAAGAGGAAAAGTAGAAGAAACCATCATGGAAGGACAAGCCCCTGTGTGGTACTTACCAACAGCAGGATGAAGGAATGGTTACCAGAAGTCCCACAATGTTTAGAAAAGGCTGTTCTGAAAGACAGCACAGAGCATTGATCAAGGATAATGGCAGAACAAGAGAAATAGAGACTGGGACAAAACCGGGTGGGTGGTGAAGTAGTGGTGGTGCTATTTTAATTTTTGTCCCATTTTCAGTGTTTTACAGCTCAATATATCTGTGTTATAGTTTTATACCCACCTTAGTGACCTTTCTTCAATTGCTTGCCATTCTCCATGTTTTCAAAACCCTTTCGTGGCCTATTTCAGTTATTTTGTCTCATTAGGTTGTTCTGCATCTGTTTCACATCACAATTTCAATATGTTGTGTTTAATTTTTGAAACTTTACCAATAGTTTACTTCATAATCATTCCATGGGATGCCTCTATAGCAGGTTTTCTAAGTCTAGGAGTGTGGGACCCCCTCAGATAGCATGACAGCTGACACCTCCTGTATGCCTTTGCAGTGCCTAAGGCCAAGACAAGATAAAATGCTTTGGTTGCCTTGACATTCAAAGTGCTAAACTTCACAATTTTTTTTTTCCTGTGACTATTACGTTCCCCTGGCATCTTCTCAAAACTACTACTACTTGGTCACTAAACTTGGGGGTTTTGTGTCAATATGATGCCACAGCCAGTACAACCTTACAGCTCACACACTGTGGCTCAGGTGCATCTTAAGGACCGATCCATGAAAACCCAGATTTTAAATAATCATTGTCATACTTAATCAATTTTCTTCCCCCAGATTTTTTCATTCTGTCGCTTCATGTACTACTTCCCTCGCCATTCATAAGCCTGCTTATTTTGTCTATTTTTTTCCTTTTTCTTCTCCTGCCCACTGATCCCCACCCCCCAGTTTACTCTGGTGCCCCTCATTGACTGACTACAGCTATGGAGAAGCCCTGTAGTGATGCCATCCATTTACTGTAGAGAGCTTTTGAAGAACATTTTTCTTGGAGCTGCTGGAACCATATTGTAGAGGCGGAACAAAGCTGCCGAAGTCAACGACAGAGCCAATGGCTAGCTCTCATTCAAGGGCGTCAAATGAATCTCAGCATCTGATTGGTCAGCTTTTTTTGCTTCATATAAATTTATCTGATGTGGTAAAAAAATAAAATAAAATCACCCCTATACAGTTGTTGTAAATATAACATCTAACTATAGAGACCAAAAATTATTTTTGTACCAGGGTCTAAATATATCTAATTTTGCTGTAAATTTAAGGCCTGGGATATACTTTCAGCCTTACTATGCGTCCACATCCGTTTGCATACACAACCAGCTATGAACGTTTTTTTCTTCCGTAATACGCTGGCAGAGAGTGTAATACCGGAGTTTTCCACTTGGGGGCAGAATGCCAGAGTCAGAAATACAACTTTCTAAGTACAACAGAAAAAGTTCATCTTTTGTTTTGTTACGGCCACAGTCAGTTAAAACAACAGCCGAGTCATTTGAAGATGTTATAAAGCATAAAACCAAAATCATCAGGATAGGAGTTTGTCTCGTTTTACCGATGTGTAAAATGAATGAGAAATACCACCAGCATTTTCAGCATGTACTTTTCGGTGTTTGCTGACAATGTTTGCCACCCTTGTTCAACACAACCAACACCAGTTAGCAGCTGACAAAAAAAGAGGCTGTAACCGCAGAAGAGTTTTGTGACACTCCACTTGCAGTGAACAAGTCTACAGGGATACAGTAGCGCGACTAGCATTCAAAGTGGATATTGCAGCTCACAGTAGCTCAAAGTATTTTTTTGGCGTACGTGCATGGCCGTTGTGTCAAACGAGCGCTGGATACGCATGTCAGCCATGATGCGTTTGCGCTGTTAACAGCAAACATATTCTTGGCTTTACATGGACGTGAATCGGGAATTGTTTTGGTGCCAGCACCTAGTGGTCAGTTGAGGAACTGCAAAAAGCGTAATTCCTCATTGGGCTTCTACCTGGAAGTGGTGCACCCCAAACTTTGAAAACCTCTGCTCTGCAGTATTTGTATCTATGTAGGGTTACGTCTCCTTGTGGGAATTGTGCTTCTTTCACAACTTGCCAAATTAGGTCTAGTTTTACGTCTTTAACTTAATTCTGGGATAAGAGAAGATGCCCCATGAACAAGTTAACCCTGCTCAAAGATAGCACCACTAGTCCACCAAGCAGCACAGACACAACTCTGCATACCGCTTCCAAGTAATGAAAACACACACGCGCACCGTCCTAGGAGCTGGTATAAAGTTGGCTGTTCGACCCTGTCTGGCCTCCTCTCGTCTTTGCCTTGGCCTGTTTTTGTTTCTGCACACTGTTGTTTGCAGATGTTCATTAGCATGTAGATGTGCCCCTCAGGAGGCTGGCCCCGCCCCCTAGCGCTGTGATTGGCCGCGCTGTTACTGGAGCTGTCAGCTCTGCTTCGGGAAGCTTTTCAGTCCCCTCAGTCTGCTCTCCGGCTCAGACAGGCTGGCTGGGGCCGCCGGCAGACGCGCTCCTTTTGTTAGCAGGCTCCAAGAGCACCCGAGAAAATCTAGACGCGTCCATGCAATAGCACTTTTTTCCCCCCTGGAAAATGATCATCTGCACGAATAAGATGGAGTACCCCTTAAGATCGCAGTGCCAGCGAGCCCAGAAACAGGTAGGTCAAAATCACCTGACACAACACTCGACATAGTTGACTAAGACAAGTTTTAACCAGAATGAAGCTATCGGCTAACTAAGTAGCGACTACCGTTCATTCATTTGGTGGAGCAGCAAAGAAAAGGCTGTTCTCTTGACACAGCCGTCCTTTTAAACCTCACATTTCTTATTTTGGCGTCTCATCATTGAAGTGAAAGATGATTAACGCGGCTTTATCCGGTTTACAGTTAGTTTCACAGCAGTTAGCTGTCGTTAGCCAAAGAAAAATAGCCAAACTAAACTTCTAAATTAACTTTCGAACTTGGGCAACTGTTCAAAAGGCTAAAACATTTGACCTGCATCACAGTTAGAAGGGTAATATAAGATGTTGGTTTTTTTTTCATATTTTCTGTATTTTAATTAGAGCTCAGGAGCCGTTACCTTTTACTTACCATCCAGACACATAATGTGGTTTCCATCTGCAGCCGTTTAAATGTCACGTAAAGCTCCTTACCGTTCAGTTGTTGATGTGTTGATTTAAAAAAACAAAAAACAATGGTCGTCTTAAAAGTACACGGGCCTGCGTATTAGAGAGTAATATCGATGTGACTGTACCAGAAGTGTTAAAAAAAAAGAAAGAAAAAACCTTTGCTTTTGTTGTCCGACCGAGCTGATTTGAGTATCTAATTTAAATATGTTGTTGATTTGCCGAGCGTCTTGCTGAAGATTAACGAAGGCAGAGACGTTGCACATAGTGGAGGAAGCTGCAGGTGAAGATGACATCATCTTAGGATTTGGGAGGAAAGGGTATCAGTTTGGTGTGAAGTATTGCAGTGCTGTCTAAGTACTCAGACTTAAGATATAGTCACATAATAGTAGAAATATGTTTAATCTATAAGGGCTGGTCGGGATTGTTTCTGGGCGTTTTTCTGCTTTGGGGCTTTTTAAGTGTTGGATTACTTTTTTTTTTTTTATTGTGCTGTTTTTTTGGCTGAACTGGACTGCCAATCAAAGTTGTTTTTCTCCTTTACTGTTGTTTTTTCAATTTGCAACAGAAAGGGGGCGCTGCCCCGACTACAGTCCAAAAGAGTTATGTTAGCTGCAGATTAGGGTCCAGGAATGGAACAAAACAGGCAAGTGTGTGAACAGCAGCTCCTGTTTCAAATACAGACTTTTCTACATACATGTATGTATGTGTGTGTGTGTGTGTGTGTGTGTGTGTGTGTGTGTGTACACATATATATATATATATATATATATATATATATATATAGATAGGAAGGGCGGGAGGTAAGGA
>JBAMYA010000002.1:5479227-5501013 GCA_037176975.1 Arrhamphus sclerolepis | reverse complement strand
AGGATTGCTGGCTTTTAGAGAGTTGTTTTTCGTCTAGTCTGCACGCTTCAGCTGTTTTTGTATTTTCTTCTTCCACTCAGGAGCACTTTTAAAAATGCTGTCTACTTGTCTGTGTGGACATAGGGTTCACAGTCTAGTGCACAAGCTTTAACTTTTAGCCTTAATTCCTGTACAAAAATCAGCTCTTACTTGACTATGGCTGTCAGAACTGTTTAAGGCTTTGACAGTGCTAATGATGTTTACAGTAATTTGCGTAACAAGCTTGTCCTCCGCGCAGCCATAAACTCTTAGGTACAGTTTTCACATCTTGTTCAGTTCTTTTTTTTCAACAGATACAAATAATCATTAAACATGTTCTTTGTTTATGTTAATTCTGCTGGTTTTATATCTGTGCTCTGTAGGAAATCTATTCAGAAGTTAGTAGTTTCTCATGAATCTTAATGAAATGGTGGTGTAATCATTCAGTGTTGCAATCTGACCTGTTTCTGCCATGAGTGACTGGAAAAATGGGTTTCTGCCTTACTTCCTACATGTTAAATCATTGAGAAACTCCTCTCAAGGCATGTTTTCCATATAGTCTAAGCCTCTGGGGTGCTGTTTGGCTCAAAACACTTGATTTTAGCGATCAAATCAGTTAGGAGTTGATGGAGCAGTAACCTAGATTCTAGAGCTCAGCATATTAATCAGTAGCTCTTGTGTTTGCAGAGAGATACTTGTGTGAATGTGCTCTTGTAAGTCTTTGATTGGCAGGCACCTGTGCACTCTACATTCTCACCACACTATTCCTTATATGCATTGACAGACTAGAGAAGGTCAGGGCCTGTGGTTTGAGCTCGTTTCATTTATTTACAACTCTTCAATCACCGCAGTCTCTTCCTTTGTGTAAACTATAAGATTAGGGAAATGTAAGCCAGGATTGATTTGTTTATTTTACACAGTGTTAAATGTCTTAATATATAAGCAACTGTCCTATGTAGGTTAAGAGGTAGAGCTTTTTGCGGGATCAAGCGGTGCCTGTCATCTACTGCAGTGAGATGTGAAATACCACACGGAGCTTAAAGCCAGATAAACATGCTGCTGAATACCAAAGAGCTCTGTGGGGTTAAAATTAAGTAACAAAGCTCTCTAGTCACCGTTTTCTCCATTTATCTGTTTATTTGGTATCTGAATGGGCTGCTATTGGTGGACTTTAAATGTATAAGTAATGAATATAGCTTCTTGACTCATCCTGTCAGGGGCAATTGTTTTAATACAGCAGAAAAAAAGCTATGAAAAAGAAAAAACAAAACATCTTTGCCAAAATATTTAGAGTGCAGAAAACAATTTGGTTTTGATCAGAACTGCTTGCTTGAGTTTCATATACCGGGGTCCCAGTTCTATGTCCGATCCTCCACACCTTTTGCTAGAGGCTATTGTATGATCGGGAGAGAGCTAATAAACGCTTGTGCCAATGAAGGCAGGGCAGCTTCCCTCTCCTCATGGTTCTGTTTCTCTTGGCCTCTGGCTCCTCGGCCCAGTTGCTCCCATGTATGTGTATTTGGCCACATCCATTTCTTTTTTTTGCAGTTGAGCTTCCCTCTTTACGGCCTCCTAAGCTCAGCTTTCACAGTAGTTCCTTCGACTGTTTCCTCCCAGTGTGTGAATCCCCCATTTCAAAAAGAATATTTAGGTAGGTGTTTTTTTTCTGGTTTCAGCTGCATACCCAGCTGCTTCTTCTTTCTTTTTTTTTTCCATTTACTGTGTCTACTTTCATTTCAAGTGAACACCAATTATTCAAGCACAAATTCTACATTTGAGGAAAATTTAATGGATTGTTATGAAGCAACTTATGTGGTGTTTCTGTGTAAATTGAGACGCTGTTGTTTGCTTGTTTTATATGGAGAAAAAAAAATAATGTCAGGAATGCACTCACTTGCCAGTGGCGCCGGTGTTATAGCATCACAGCTGCTCTTCTTCCAAGACAGCCTCTCTTTCACTGATTTAAGGTGTGGAACATGACTCCAGTTCAGAGCACAGTCTGAGTCCATCATCACATGGTGTAGATTCTCAAGTCTAACCTTATCTTGAGCCAAGAAGTTTTGGCTACAAGTTGAAACGTCGTAAATTCTCTAAAGGAAAGTAAGCGCTGCATTTCTGGTTTTTATGTCTTTTTTTATTTGAATTAGAAGAAGCATTTATGTGTTTGATTAATGTGAAGGAAACCTTTCAAAAAGCGAACATGTTTAAAATTTACTAAGTCTGCTTTCTCGCTCAACTGATTTGTAGTTTGGCCACCAGTTAATATATATATATATGTATATGTGTGTGTGTGTATATACAGTATGTGTATGCATATATATATGTATGTGTGTGTGTATTGATTTTTGGCCTTTTTTTTTAATGGTCAATGTTTTCAGCCATCAAAATTACTTTCACTGCATCATGCTCATCAACACAGTAGGTGCACAGTATCATGCTTTCCATGCAGTAATCATTGTTTTAAAGTTTCCCATGAGAAACCAACCTTCTTTTCTTTCCTCGTTCTCCTGGTTTCTGCAGGTGATGGTGAACGGTGAGAAGGAGCATGTGTCGTTGCTGTTTATGAAGGCTCTGGTCAGCAGGGGGAGCATGGATGCCGTATCCCAGCAGATGGCGTCTCACCCTCAGTATTTGGAGAGCTTCCTCCGCACACAGCACTACATCCTGCACATGGATGGCCCCCTGCCGCTGCCATACCGCCATTATATCGCCATCATGGTCAGTGACCTGGATGTTTCTATTAGTACACTTCAAGAACCATAACATTTGTCATGTGGCTTTACATGTAGCTATGCAGACACTTCTGAAAGCTGTTCCCTATGCAGCGAGAACCGCCAAGGATTACACCACTATTAAACCACATTAATGAAAGGTGCTTGTTCTTTTCTTAAAAATGTTACTTAACTTTTTTTGTTTCAGGCTGCAGCAAGAAATCACTGTAACTATTTGGTGTACCTGCACTCTGCCCAGTTTCTGAGGGTGGGTGGGGACCCTCTGTGGTTGCAGGGTTTGGAGGCAGCGCCCACTCGCCTTCGCCTTCTTGACCACATCAACAAGGTGCTGGCCCACCAGCCCTGGCTCACAGCCTGTTCCCACATCCAGGTATGACGAAAAATAACCCTAGACAAACTAGAGATTACAAAATGTTGAGCTAATATTGCTCCCTGTCACATGGGTGTTTTTTATTTATTTATTTATTTTTTTTATAGTTTTGTTGATATTTTTGGGGGTAGAATATGTCTATTAAATAGCATTATTCTTCTCTTCATTATTTATTATAGGATTATCACCATTTCCTGTGTTGGTGTTTGACTTGTGTCTCTGTTCCCTGTAGACACTGCTGAAGGCGGGCGAGCAGTGCTGGTCCCTGGCAGAGCTGGTGCAGGCTGTGGTGATCCTGGCCCACTGCCATTCCCTCTCCAGCTTTGTGTTTGGATGCGACACAGACTCAGACTTTGTCCCTCTTTCAAAATCTCCTAGCGGTACCCCCCCAACTTTCTGTCCCTTTGATGCTGCCAACGGCAACACCAATGTGCCTCAGTCACACGCTGCTCCTCTTGAACGTATAACACGACGACGGGTAAACAAATCACACAGATTTAAGTGTTACACGTTTGCCACACAAGGTTTTATGACAGAAGGCTTAACAACAAAGTTGGAACTCATGATTTATGCTCTCAAGTCATCCAGTACAGCCAAGGGTGTATACAATAAAATGATGTGTATGTATCACATGTGGTAAAACTGATAAGATTAATTTTCTGTCCAGCGACCATGAAATCATTATTATACAACATTCTCTTTTGAAAGTTCCTGTAGCCGTTTAAATTTGATTTCATTCTCTGCAATTTTTTTTAAATGTTACCTATGTAAGAACTTAAATGGTTCACGTGATTGCATTCATTGAAGATTAAATACATAAATTATTGTGTGAAATGGTTGAATCTGTCTTACTTTACTAATGTCCATGGATAAATATGGCTTCATTTAGTATCTCAATTCTTTGAGTAAATATGGAAAAAAAACCCAGAATGCTTGTATGTTCTAATGCTGAAAGTACAACTAGATTATTTCTTGTCACAAGAGAAACTGCTGTATTTTTCTTGTAATATGTAAAGTTTCATTAATTTTCTTGATATATAACATTGTATTTTTATCTACAGTCTTTGGACTCCAGTTGTGATATGGTGTGTTTAAAGGAGAGGATCCAGAAGTCCCAGGAAGAGCGTGAGAAGAGAGAAGAGCGTTTTCTGAAAACACAAGCACTCCAGCAAATGGGTAACTATTATGAAAGAAAAACACTCGAATGATGCTTCGATGTTTACGCTCACTCCTGGTGGTTATTTTGAGGGTGAAATTCAGGTCACCTAGTGTGAAACTTGAGCAATTACCACTCATCAGCCACACTTGGTGACACACACTCACTATACTTGTCTTCCTTCTCCTCTGCTGTCACCATCTCTGCTTTTAGAAATGGAAGAAGAGGAGGAGATGATGTGCTTTGCAGATCCATCGCGTTTTATCACAGACCCTGACTTTTGCTATCAGGAGTTTGCCCGCAGAGACGAGGACCACTTCCAAGTACTGCGAGTTCAAGTGAGAATGTCACCGTTAAATTTAGGACTTTAAGGGATGTAAGAATGTTTTATATAGCCTTTCCTTTGTTTGGGTTGATTCCTGTGTTATGCTTCTATATTCAGCTAATAATTGTAATCTTGCATTGTCTGGACTACTCGGTACGCAGTTGCCTTGTTTCATCAAATAACAGATATCTGAAGGGTCCCTGTCATGCTAAGAAAACTTATTCTTGTAAGTGGGAGCTAAAAAAGTATTTCTATGAAATACAATTGGCTGCAGTTCATTTACTAAATAGGAGAGGGGTCTTCACTTTCTAAGAACCAGTGAAGAAACTTTATACGGGCTGTTTTGGGAACCTGCGATGTTTGATAACTTGTTGGTTCTGACTTGACCCTGCAGGACTATTCATGGGAAGATCACGGATTTTCCTTAGTTAACAGATTGTACTCTGACATCGGACACCTCTTGGACGACAGATTCAGGAGTGTGACCACCCTTCCCTCACTGCACAGTCCCGACTTGAAGAGGGCGATTTGGAATTACATCCATTGTGTGTTAGGAATACGGTGAGTTCACCCCATCACTGTATCCTCCTGTTATTAATAAGAATATCCTCCTTTAGTCCTGCAAGACCAGTGCTTTCCATTGCATGCACTAGGTAAATATGCCTTTGTTTTCTCTCACAGCTATGATGACTATGATTATGGAGAGGTGAATCAGTTGCTGGAGCGAGATCTAAAGCTGTACATCAAAGCTGTGGCTTGTTTTCCGGATGCCACAAAAACCCCAGTGTGTCCTCTAAGTTGGGCTGCACTGAAAAGATCGGAAAGGGTAAGAGGGTGTCTTTTTTTCTCTCTCGCTCTCTCTCTCTCTCTCTCTCTCTCTCTCTCTCTCTCCCCCCCTCCCTGCCCCTTCATTCTTTTGCACTTCTTAAGGTCACTATCAACACATTATGTTTAAGACACACAAGAATGTAAGAAAATTGACTAAACTATGAACTAGTAATGAACTAGTGCATTCTACTGGAGGTAATACTACCTTCTTTTGAAGTAGTTTCCTAAAAATGTTTATCTTTTTGGATTCATGTGGGTTAAGGTGTGCTCTTTAGTCCACTTATAATAACTATATTGTAATAAATTGGTAAGAGCTAAGACAGTAGCCCTTGTTTGAGCATAGTGCCTGAGGGTTAAATTAGGCCAAATGCTCTCATAGCTCTACCAAATCAAATATGTTTTATCATGGGATGCATGGCTTTGCATATCAATGCAATTTTACAGAAAATAGGCTGGGATGTGCGCAGTTAACCATGTGGATGCTGTGACTGAGTGGGTGACAGACTACATTGACTTCTGTATGCAAAAATGCCATGACCACCACGACAGTGAGGTGTTTAGCCAAAAACAGTCTTTGGATCACCAGTGACCTGAAAGAGCTGCTGAATAAGATAATATCCTCCATGGAAAGAGGTGGGCAAACTATTAAGGAGTGTACAGTAATGGCTGGGTTAAGAGAGAAATAGGCGTGCATGAAGAAATTGGAGAGTAAGCTCAAACAGTCTAGTGGGCAGGATTTCTGCCAGAGACAATGAAGCAGAAAAAGCTTGCAGGTCCAGATATCGTCAGTCCTGGGTCCTGGGTTTTCTGTGTCATGAAACTGGATAATCGCTTATCGAGGTACATCACCGGGGTAACATACGCTGAACGGCTAACCTGCTCTGTTGCAGGGTTACTCAGGCTTGATCCTTTATGAAGCCCCACCCACTGGCTAGTCAGCTTTTCGGGGGAAAATGACGTGCTCTCCCAGACAGCATTATATTATTATATACACTCATTTGGAAGCACACATACATCTTGGAGGCGTCGGCAAGATGTAAAATGTTTTATTAGCAAGATGTCACATGGAGAGTGTTTGCTCATTGGAAAAAATATCGCCCAGATGTCGGCCCATAATGGAAAGATACGATAAGCCGAGTTTCAGTATTTCTTGCACAGCAGGAGTCTGTAGCTCCAAAGGCTGAGCAACAGTTTGCCCTCCTGAAGGTAGCAGGTTCGATTCCAGGCCCCAGAGTAGCATCTTGCTTTAGTAAAATGTTATACTTTGGGTTTCCAAGCATCGGCCCACTACTTTCTACCACAGCTCTGTATCTGGATGGATTTTATTCATTTCATTTTATTTGTTGTGAACTTCCCATTGTGATGAATAAAGTATCTGTCCATCTTCAGGCCACTAACTTGGAGTATGGGTATGATTTAATGGTGGCCAAAGCTTCAAGCTTTATTCCAGCCTGACGTTATGTTCGAAGGACCAATTTACCGGACGCAATTATATTTTTATGTTTATTTTTAACCTGCTCCCACGTCCTTGACACCCCTGAGGGATTGCATCTGGGGAAGATGACTCTGACTAATTGTCATACATTCTATTCATTAGCACAGCATTTACGCTGCACGTTATGCGTTGCCAGACATTTTGCCTCCTTCTGGCAACGACGATGGTGTTAGATTTCTTGCGTAGGTTGTCTTTTTCTTCTTCGTATTTTTATAAGTATGAGTCACCGTTCCTCGGCTGTGAAGAACGGGACTCTCTCTTTCCCTTCTATGACACTCATGGCGCTCATGATTGTGATTGGTCCGCTACTTCGGAACCTGGCCTTTAAACATGTGCGTTCAGGAGTCTTGATAAGACGAACGTGGGTTGAATTACTGAGGTGAAAGACAGCGTTGTGATACCGATTACCCTGATTAAGGTTTGTTAGACTAAGTTGAACTGGACAGGTCTGAGTAACCCAGGAAAACTTGACCCTGCTTCATGATACAGGCCCCTGGAGTCCTGAAGGTCTGCACAAATCAGCTAAATATGAAATTTCACAGCACCTCTTCAGAAGCTTTCAGTATGCTGTTTTTAATATTTTCTTCACAATGCCCAATACTATAACAATTTCCTGCAAGGGATCAAAAATTGCCACTTGAAAGCATATAAAGCCACAACTTTCCTTTACTGCTGGTTAACACAGCACCCAAACTTTGCTCCGCCTCCCTGTTTGCGGGTGACTTTGTTCAAGCCCTTCAAATCTACTCACAGCATTACTTTAAAGGCAAAACAATAAATCAAAGAAATAAGACCTCATTTTTTGATTAATTCACAGCGACCGAGTTCCAGGACCTACAAGAACACATACACACCTCCTCATGTCCCTTCTCTGTAATGGCTTTACTGAGATCTGCAACCCATGCCATTCATTCAGTAGTTGTTTTTTTTTCTCCCAATGTAATAATGATGGTTGTCTTCTGTTTACATTCTATATTGTAGAGAATATACTATGAGAGTATGGTTAGTACTGGAATCGATAGGATGTTAATGATACTTATCCTTAGTTGTCTTCAAGTAACCAGATTTCTTACAATACCTTTTTTTCTTTCCCTGCAAATACCAGGCATGTTTCATCAGTCCTAATGAACCGCTCTGTTTCTCTTTTCTGCAGATACACGTTAATCTACTAATCATGGAGGCCCGGCTGCAAGCAGAGCTGCTCTACGCGCTGAGAGCCATCACCCAGTACATGATTGCTTAAGTGTTCAGAAAGGCACAAGGTTAAAACTCTTTGCCGGTACAGAGAGACCCAGATTCACGAGGATGAAGACATCTCAACTGCAGATGGTGACGTGGGGCGCAAGCAGCACTTTCAGGGACACAGAGCTCAATTGTTTGTAGCTGTGCCTCATAGCTGTGCTTTTTTTCTTTCTCTCTCTCCCTCTCACTCTCTCTCTCAAATATGTTTAAGTAAGCCATGCCCCCTCCTCACCACTCTTGCAAACATGTCTTATTGTGAAGTCCTCTGGAAAAAAAACATCCTGGCTCTAAAATGTTATGTGCAATTATTACGTTATTTTATTTTTTACCTGTTGTCTTGTGTTACAGTTCTGTCTGTGAGAAACTGCTTGCTTGAAGCAGTGTATTACCAGTGGCCAACACTTTTTTTTTTTTTTTTTTTTTAGACAAGTCTTCTTTTGTAAAATCTATGGTTTCCCAACAACTGTTATACTGTTTTTGTACAAGTTAAATGATTGTTAATGGGAGATCAGGGCCTTAGTTTTGTTGCATACTTTTCTTTTTTTGGGACAATCCTTATCAGTGTTGGAGGCCATTGAGTGGACTGTGAAGGATTCCAGTTTTGCACTCCATGACAGTTCACGTGAATGCTGGTAAAGAACAAACAGCCGTAAGGTTATCGCATCACTATAGTTTCTTTTAATAAGCACTTTTTAAAAACTTTATTTATTTATATTGCAATGTAGCTCTTGGGTAGACATTGAGACAGTTTGTGAGTCTGACTCTTTTTTTTTTCCTCCATTGTGTCATTTTTAGACTGTTTGTCCTCACACTTTCAGGCTTTGTCTTCTCTTGTCTTCTCCACCCAAGATTGAAGTGAAGGCACTCAATTTAAGATATTTCAGCGAGTTATTGTTTCATTACTTAAAATTCACTGCTGACAGAGGGATTGGAAGATGATGATGTTTGTACCTAAGCTGAATAGGTCAATGACGCTGGTGACACTGAAGCTGAGCTGTTCACAGCCTGATTTGTTTTTACTGAATGCTTCACTGAGGATGAAAATACAGTGAACTCTACCTTTCAAAAGTGAAGTCGATTGATAGAAATGGATCAGTATAAAATCTCCAAAGTACAGTGCTCAGCATAAATGAGTACATCCCCTTTGAAAAGTAACATTTTAAACAATATCTCAATGGAAACAATTTCCAAAATATTGATAAGACAAAGTTTTCTGTTTAATTTATAATGTGAAAGTAAGGTCAAAAATATAACTTAGTTTACATATTTTTTTCCGTTTAACACACATTACGGTGGTGCAAAAATGAGTACACACCCCAACAAGAACTACTACATGTAGTACTTTGTATGGCCTCCCTGATTTTAATGACAGAACCAAGTCTTCAGGCATGGACTGAACAAGTTGGTGACATCAATCTTTCCATTCTTCAAAAATGACCTCTTGTAGTGACTGGATGCTGGATGGAGAGCAAGGCTCAACTTGTCTCTTCATAGGTGTTACTTTGGGTTCAGATCAGGGGACATAGTTGGTCGCTGAATCACTTTCACCCTCTTCTTCAGAAATCCAGCAGTGGTCTTGTGTCTTTGGGATCGTTATCATGTTGGAAAAGTGCACGACGACCAAGGGTACGGAGTGATGGTAGCATCTTCTCTTTCAGTATAGATCAGTAAATCTCTGAATTCCTGATGCCGTCAATAAAATGCAGCTCCCCAACACCGTCAGTACTCATGCAGCCCACATCAGGACACTGCCACCACCATGCATTTTTCTTTATACTCCTCACCTTTGCGATGCCATTCAGTTTTGAAGCCATCAGTTCCAAAAACATTTATCTTGGCCTCATCACTCTACAGCATAGAGGCCCAGTAGCTTTCATCTTTGTCATCATGGGCCCTGGCAAACTGTAGGTGGGCTTTTTTTTTTGTGCCTGGGCATTTTGGAAATTGTTTTCATTGAGATATTGTTAAAAACGTTACTTTTACGCTGAGCACTATAAGTCTGGACCAATTTGAGTTCAGGTTTTTACTCTAGGTATTGGTTATTGACTTTTTTTTTGGTGTCTGTATGTGCACAGCATCATGTTTGATCCATGATAGACTTTGCAAAGGTATTTTTCTTTTTTGCTTTTTTTTCCCCTTTTTAAAAAATAGTTTTTGTAAATTTTTGAGTACTTGTGAGTTTTTTTTTGAGTGTGTCTGTAGGACCTGCTTGCCTAGATAGACGTAGAGGTGTGCCAGACTTATGTAGATTAGAATTGGCAACTGCTAGATGTAAAAGAAGAAGAAATAAGTGCATATTGATAAAGCAAAAGCGCTATTAACACAGGTGCCTTTAGGCTACAACTGGAGCGCTGCTCAAGTGGAGCGATGTTGTTGCTGGAGGCTGAAGGAGGGCTTTGATTGCACCTGGGAATCACTCCCATCTGATAGGTGGAAAATATGTGAATATTCCTACATGTAGGGAACACTTTTTTTATTTTAATTTTTTCCTCCTTTCTTGGTGTTTGTCAGCACCATTTCTGATAAATGTTGTGGTTGTGAACGCCCATGTTTTCAATCGGACACCTTCTGCAACCCCCAGCTAGTCAGCAAGAGCCTTTGACACAAATGGATGTTAAAAATGTTGAACTTTATCAGATTAAAAAAGAAAAAAAGGAGTTATTAAAAAAAAATGCAACTTAAAAATAGAACAATTGCAAAGACAAAAAAAAGTTTTCTGAAAATGTGAAGATATGTTTTCTATAAAGATGTTCTATGAAAATACCTCCTGCCTACTGTGTTCTCTCCATCTACAGTATTTTTTTTTTCTCTTCTTTTTGGAAATTGTCACTTTAAGTCCCAAAGACCTGCAAGCAAGGTCCACATTAGTCACGCAATCATTCTCGGCTGGTATAAATCTGATAATGCACGTGCAACCTCTTCTTCTTTTTTTTTTTTTAAAATAAAAATATTTATTTAAATAATTGTGCTTCCATAACCACCATTTACGAGTGTTGCAATATTAAAGTAACTGTGCTAATACCTGACACCAAAATACGTCTTTGATTCACATCTAGAAAGTAGGTTGCTGCCTCCGCATACCTTTATCATGACAGAATTTAGCACAAATATCGCAATATTTTAATTACCATGAATTAATTTTGAGCACTGTGTCGTTCAAATCTTGACGTTTGGCAGTATTGCAACCAATACAAAGTATATTTATGCACCACTGTCTGCTGCTATTGTCTGATTGGATTAATTCAAGAACAGTGCCCCCTAGTGTCTGGCATGAAGACGTCCAGAGCGACGCAAAATCAATGAGTTAAGACAAAAGTGGGTTAAACAGTTTATTGAATTACTTCTGTTCATATCAGTTTGTCTTCTCTGGCTGACTTTACAATGTGTGAAAAAGGAAAAATGAAGAGGAAACAGGGAATTAAAAAAAAAAAAAACAACAATAAACGTGATCAAAGAAAAAAAACATTTATTGGCTTAAGCACAACTCATCTTCTCCCCTACAGAAAAGAAAAAATGATATAACAACTGGGGCAATCAAAAGTGTAGAACATACAGGGTCTAACTGCTACTTAAAGATAACTGAAGATAATATGTAAATAATTTTATTACATTAAGAGAGATATAAGAAATAATAACACCACACTTCACTGCTTCAGAGCAGCAACCGTAAACTGGAGAAAAGCAGCCACTACAGCCTACTAGTTTTTAGTGGCAGGCCATTTGAAAAGAAACAGCTGTTTGGTTGCATATGTGTCTAAAATAATAATATGGTATGACTGATAAGAAAACCCTGCATATGCAATATTCTCAGTTTGAAATGGCCAGGTTATATATAGAAACTTTTAAAAAAAAGAGAAAGACTATTGATTGTGTAAAATTTTCAACAATAACCAAGATCCTTGTTCCATACAGAGAAAATTCAAAGGTCCTGATATGCACCCATTGCATCATGGTGTACTCCAGATACATCACAAATGACATCACCTAGCACCGTTCAAAAAATAAAAAAATAAAATGAAAGCATGGGGGGGAGAAGAGTGCTTTATACAAATCACAAGCTACCATATTCACACAGCTACAGTGAAATGATGAGTGTAAACTGCAAGGGTGTTATGTCTGATCACAAAATTAAAGATAAACATACACATAATTTTAAGAGAGGGAAGATGACAAAATGTACTCTTGCTATAGAGCAACATCATGTTCTAGTGTTTTAAATACTGGCAGTCAAAAACTAACAAAAAAGAGGCTAAAGTAATGATCTACATGGCTGGATAGTTAGAACACGTTTCTCCACCTATTATCTGATTACATCTGTGCACAGCTCTTTTCCTGTCGTTTTTCTTCTGAGAGGTAAATGGTTGTATGAGTCTCGTTTTGAGATGAAAATTGGCAGCATGCTGCCACGTTTCCAAAAGATTTTTCTTGGATTAAAAAAAAGAAGAAAAAAAAGGCATGTGGCTGGGTACCTTAGCTCAGATTATCAAAAATTTCACCAAATTTGTCTTCCAAAAATCACATTAGAGGCTTCTCTTGCAAAGCTGATGTATACAAAATATACTGTGTCAAGCCCAAGCGCTCCCTAAATGCCATGCAAATGCAAATATTAGTGTTCCTTTGGTTATGAAAAAAACCTACATGCATGTCATCCTTTACAAAAATAAGAAGTATAGAAAATTATTGTTAAAACCTATATGAGAATGCTTTCGCCAATGTAAAAAAAAAGATCACTTGTCATTATTAATATATTTATTAATAACTGAGTCATCATCTCCATCTATATTGTATATTAAAACTATGATCAAATATATTCTTTTTTTTGTACTTCTCACACAATGAAGCAATTCTTTTTCATTAGTACTGAAAAAATAAAGGGTGAGAGGATACTTAAAGCATCCAACCTCCCAACAATTTATCAGGAAAATGTTAAATAGCAAAAAGCCTTCAACAAGTGATTTTTCAAATTTCTTTCAGGAGTTATTTACCTCTCCTGATAAGTCTGCATAGTGTGCTGTCAAGTACATGTGCAATGTGTACATAACATTTTCTTTTTTTTCTTTTACAGGATCATATACTCTCTCTCTCTCTCTCATTTTTTTTTTGAAATGGTATGCATTCTCATCGTTTGGGGTCCCTGTGCCACAGGAAACCTAAGTGCTTTGAAAATATACAGACTCAAGAAAAGAAGAAAAAGAAAATCAGGTAGACCATTTGACTTTGGAGGCATTCTGCTGCCTTCAACAACATAATACTTGGCCGACCAATCACTTGTTAGCGAGAAAATGTACCCTTTGAATGCCCCATGTACAATTTCATGAACCATCTTACTTCACTTTGTTAGTTTAACTCTGGGATTAAAATAAAACACCCTCTAATTGACATCTACCCACACACTGAATTGAAGTCATATACACCAAACTGCAAGTACATACACTCTTAACTACTGAGTCAGCAAATTCAAATGGAGACCAAAAAAAAAAAGTTGATCTTTTTCTCGCTGATGAATTTAAAGGTAATCTGGGTGAGATGTGAAGCCAATGTTGAGTCGAACATTTTAAACATCCAGTTATCCAGTCTTTACTTTCTACCAAATCACAACACAGCCCTCAAGATTCCTCCTGCTTCTTTCCGCTCTGAAAGGACTGTGCTGAAGAGTACGTGCACTTCATTCAGTCGAACAGCATTTGGTCTGGCAATTCATGCTGAACGAGCGTCAGCGCAAAACTGGCCGTTTCCCCCAAAAATGTCTTCAATAGGAGCACTAAACAAGATCTGGGGTATAGAATCCACCCTAAAGCTGTTGAGGTGTCACATAGCTGAAATGTAAACCTCCAACAGCTCATGATTTGTCTTTTCTCTCCAAAAAAAAAATTACATTGTGCAGCTATAATAATCACGTTTGGATTGTAAGAAAAACTGGCAAGTGGCCAAATCATTGCCAAGTGATATCAACAGAAAAGAAAAGATAAAAACTGTGCATAGTAGCATAAATCTCCTCCCTGTTCTCTGCATGTCTTGGCACATGACATGGGACTGGTTTTGCCATTTTAAGAAACTTTGTATTAATAAAAAGGATCATTTGCCAGTTGGGAGGAAGGATGCACTGGTTGTTCTGTCGTTTTGTGAGGTTAGGTTGATTGGACATCAGTTCCTGAAAGACAAGAAAAATGAAGGGTCATGTGTGCAGCTGCTGATTGGCTCATAAATCCAGTTAAAGCAAGTGATGAACTTAAATCGCATTTACAACCAGGTGTAACGGTGTGCGATATGTGGAAGTAAAGGCACTATCTGTATGAAAATGCAATTTCTCAGACAGCAACTCGTCATGCTCATACATAGTTATTTGTCATGTTACCAAATCTAAATTTTCAATTTTCAATGATTTACAGAAGAGGTAAATCATTTAACTTGGGAGACTGAAACCTGCATATAATTAACAGCTTATTTAATTCAAGCTGTTTCTAGAGCTACCAGGCCAAATATTCCCTGGTTCCAGATTCTCAAATATGATTATTTGGCATTTTTCCTCTGTTTCTATTCTCTCTAAACGGGATATGTTTGTTTAAATGATTCTAACATTTCTGTGAGGTGAAGAGGAGGCAAAGAAGTTAGTGTACCTGGCTGACTGTGAGTGTTGAGCTTTAGATTTAACTGGGCACCCAGTTATGAGCTGAGCCCTGTGTGGTGGCTGGACCAGCATAGCCTTGGCCTCCAGGCAGTATGGGATCAAAGTTGAAATCAATGCCATCTCCATCCATGAGGTCACTGTTGATGATGTAATCCACATCACAATCTAGGTTTTCGGTGAACATGTCTATATCCAAGTCTGTGGGCAGCCGGTCCTGACTGGTGGGGAGGCAGGAAGGAGCTCCAAACTGATTCATCCCCTGTAGGTTTCCAACAGGATTGGCCGAGGTGATGGGCACTCCATGATGAGAGCCTACGCCCGGCACAGTGGTGTGCTGGTCTTTGAGAGCAGAGAGCTGTGATGGGTCCTGAGACATACTTGAGAGGATCATCCCCAGGCCCATCTGAGAATGGTGCTGGTGCTGCTGTTGCTGATGCTGAAGGTGATGCTGCTGCGACTGCATCTGAGTTTGCAACGCCATTGGTACCACAGTGTTCGGCTCCAGCCCTTTTCCTATCAGCAGCTGGTTAGGTTTAGGCCTTACACCTACAACAGATGTGCCTAAACCCATCTGATTCACGCCTCCGGGACTGGGCATGAGGGAGTCCACCTGGGTCATCAGAATATCACTTGGAGGAGGGGAATCAGAGGTGAGCAGCACCTCCAGGCTGGAAGGTACATGGGTGCTACCATAATGGCCACTCCCCCGTGATCCAGAGCTGGACATGGGGTTGAAGAGGGAGTTACTGAAGGTCGCTGGCTCTTTGCTGCTTGGTCCACACAGAGATACGGAGGCCTGGGTCGCAGTGTGAGAGGGGGCCTGCGGGAGGCTGGATGACTGCAGTTGATGAAAGGAGGGGAAACTGGAGCCTCGTGGTAGCAGGGTGGAGGCAGAAGGCAATGGAGTGGGAGGTGCTGGTGGGGCAGTGCTGGGACTGGCTCCCTGCTGCCCAGTCATCAGGGTGAGGTTGTCGATCAGGTCCAACTCTTCCATTAGGGTCTCTGTGAGAGTAGGGGTCAAGCTGCTGGCAGTGTATCTCCCTAGCAGTCCATCCTCTGGCAAGTTATCATCATCTACCTGGCTAGGAGCAATAGGGGACAGGCGCCCGCTCAGGGTGCTGGCGTTAGAGCTTGTGCGAGGGCGGAAGGTGGTCCACATGTCGGTATCATCTAGGCTGCCACGGGACGAGGGGCTGCTGCTGTTCACTCCCCACTTAGGGAACTGCTGGGAAGATTTAGGGCTATCTGCGCCCACTGAACCAGTGCTGCCGTCACCCTCCAAAACCCCTCCAGCACCGGCTGCTCCTGCCTGCTTCTTGGTCTGCTTGGCCCTCATGCGGCTCTTCAGCAGTTTGCTGCTGTTGTCCATAGAGGCAGCCCGGCGGCGAGGAGCTTTTCCAGTCTTCCCTCCTTCTGGGTTGAGCATCCACCAGGAGCTCTTTCCTGTTGACTCATTGTGTACTCTCAGGAACTTGTTGTGGAGTGATAAATTGTGGCGAATCGAATTCTGAAAAAACAAAATTTGAAAAGCTGTAAAACATTTTTAGGTCTGGCATGTTTAGAGTTTAACTATTTTCAGTTTTGTTTGCTGATTAATAACAATGTTTGAATTATACTGAGTTATTTTTGTTCTCTGACATCTTAACCTCCTATATATATATATATATATATATATATAGATATACACACACACACATATATATACAACACATATATATGTTATCCAGTTACAATATATAAATATATGCAGTTCACATTCTCCCTGAAGGAGAATGCAAAAGTACTGAGCACAATTAAAACTAATATTAGTAACACAGTACATGTGTCTATTAATTTCGTATAAAAAATGACTGAGGTAATTTTTCCATATAAGAATAAATGATATTAGAATGATGTACTCACCTTCCAGCCAGCTGAACTGTTGCTGTCACCTTTATCTCTGAAGTAAGGCACTGTTTTCACCATCCACTCATAGATCTGAGCCAGGGTGAGCCTTTTCTCCGGTGAGTTCTCAATGGCCTGGCTTATCAAATCAGCATAGCTCTGGTTACCCCACGCGTTGCGCCGGGAAGATCCTTTGCGGGGCGTCGCGCTGACCCCGCCCACACTGGCCACGACCCCGCCCTCAGGAACCACCGCCGCCTTCTCTGGCTCAGAAGTGATTTGCTGCGTCTCTGCCTTATCCTCGTCGGCGGGCGGGGTCCCCGCGCTGGACTCGGCGCCGTCCGCCCCCTCCGGCTTGACAGCCGAGATATCGGGTCTCCGCAGCGGCCACGTGCAGGAGCGAGGTCTGCTTTGGGGCTCAAAATCTGGGTCAATGGGGGGCATCGATGACTCCTCCATGGCGGTTCTCTGAACTTCCATACAGTAAGTTCTTTTTCACTTAAAACATTTACCTTTAAAGTTTAAAGGTAGGCCTAACCGTGATGAGTTTTAAAAACTATCGGACATGCGCACCAACACAAAAACAATATTCTTCAGCCACGGCGGGGGTGTCAACTGAGGGGCCTAGAAAAGAGACGCAATAATCTGGACACACCAATGGCCTCGGTTAATCCTGAGATTGGAGATTAGGGAACCCAAATAATCTCCTTAATAGTAACTATCATAAACCTTCCGATTTGTATAGAGTGAAGGAGGGTTGCGACACGGGTCCCTTTGTTTGAATGAAATAAAAACAAAAGTGACAGAGTGGCAATGAGCACATCTGGCTCTACAGAGGTTTTGGCTCACCTCGCAATGAATGAATACAAATCTTAAATGTATATTAAAACGGAATCATGCCAATCCCAACTATAAACAATTTTTGTCTTTGTGAGAGGTGAAAAATAGCCTAAGCTTTAACGGCCCCTGAATGATCACAATTAACTTATGAATGAGTTAAGATACAGAATTAGCCCCTATCAAATAGTCAGTTCACGTGATGTTTTACTGTCACACTTTGAAGACTCGAGGATTAGCTGTTTACAGTTACAAAGCAGCTTCCGAAGGGACCCTTTACTTGTAAACAACAATAACAACAAGCTCTCCACGAGACAAAAAAAAAAAAGCCTTTTCCTACAAACAGCCACAAAGTAGCGAGGTCGAGTTATCAAGTTAATAGTGAAAGACTAAAAAAAAAACGCCAGGCTGCTGACTGTCCGGGTAGCCGGCTTCAAAGGGCAGAAACAGTTATGAGACGATGCCTCTCAAACACCCAAATTAAGTTCAACAAGATAGAGGAAGGCCGTCAATGCGCGTTCAGCTACAGCTTTATGGTGTTTGTGTTGTGTTTTTTAAAGGTGAGGAAGGTTAAAAAAAATGTTTAAAGCAAATCCGTGTCTCAGGTCCGTACGATCTGCCACATTGCGGCCAGGCGCATGTCACCATCTGCCATGTTTCGCCACACTCCTGCCGCCGCACGCGATGCTCGAAGAAGCACTTATGAAAAGTCTTTCGAACGAGATCCGGACCTTGGAAGAAGAAGAAGAAAAAAAGAACCTGCCCCACTAGACTCGTTAAACGAACCTCACAGTTTGTTCTCGGGTGCCTGGTGGAGCTGGCTGGCCCGGAGGACTGCTGGCTCCCACTCGGCGCACTTTGAAAACAGCACGGTAGCCACCGTATCGTTAGCCGCTTAAGCCCCTGCTATTCCAGAGTTTACAATCCGCGAAAAAGTCCGTGAAAAGCTCCAAATAACTTCTTCCAAGTAACCGTTTCTAATCAGCAAAGACTTTTTAAAAGTTTTTGTCGCTGTGGCAGTCCAAATATCCGCTCCTTCGCTGTCTTTTTGATTTGTTTTGCTTTGTTTTGTTTTGACTCGAGGCGAAGACTCCCTTCTGACGTCTGTTTACCACTGTCAGGCAAAGCAGTCTGCGCTTGCGTAAAATGGAATCCTGGGAAACGGAGTCACCTATGTGACAGCACAGACGTAAACAGCAATTCATTGAGACATCGTGTACCTCCATTATGTAACCGTTTATGAAAGTGTGCTAAGTACACTTAGTCCATTTAAGGTATTACCGGTAGTTAGAAAGTTGAGACTAGTAGTAAGATACTATTAAACTACAAAGCAACAAGCTTAATCTAAATATTTATTGAATGTGAGCTATTGTTAAGGTACTTAAATTATAGAAATACAACCAAAATAATAGTTTTCTTGCGCAAAATAATATAAATAAGTAAATATGAAAAGAGAGAATTAAATAATCGAAATATAAATTTACACTTGTAGATATGATCAAGATGACTTGCTGAAATTAAAAAAGAGCATCAGAAAGGGGATAGAAGTGACTTTGAACATGTTGGTGTCAGATGGGCTGGTCAGAAAATTTTAGAAAATGCCGATCTATTAATTCATTGGTTAATAACGTATTTTTGAATTGAATTGAATCTACAAGGATTTTCACTTATCCATCTCTATGGTTTACAGAGAATGGCCCAAAAAAGAGAAGATCATCCAGTGAGCAGCAGTTGTGTGGACAAAAATGGATTGATAATGTCAGAGGAGAATAGGCAGAATAGATGATAGAGGCAACAGTAACCAACATAACCACTCGTTACAACCAAGGTATGGAGAATATCATTGCTGAGTGCAAAAAATATCAAACCTTGAAGCAGATGAGCCACAGCAGCAGAACAACACACTGGATGCAACTTCTGTCAGCTGAGAACAGGTAACTGAGGCTCAAATTCACAGAGACTTACCAAAATTGGAGAATAGAATATTAGAAAAACATTGCCTTAGTCTGATGAGCCTATATATTTCAATTGCAGTATTCAGATATCAGGGCCAAAATTTGACATTAACAACATGAAAGCTTAGATCCATCCTGTTTTATGTCAATGGTTAGGCTGCTGTCGGTGGTGTAATGGTGTGGGGATATTTTCTTGGTAGCCTTTGGGGCTTTTACTACCAACTGAGTGTGCTTAAATGCCACAGTCTACCTGAATATTGTTGCTCACCACGTCCATAGATATCAAGATGAAGTTCTTCAACCATTGGCAGTCCTATATCTTTCTAGGACTGCCAATGCAACATTTGGCAGTTCTATATCTTTAGTCTGGGACTAAACTCTATCCTCAGTGGTGCTCTGGAGGATAGAGCTTGTCCTTACAGAGCAGGGTTTATCAGACTATCTCCAGAATTTGTGGAGTTTAGAAGATGGAATGGTCTGCCAGCAGTTCTGACCTCAACCCCATTGAACACTTGTGGGATTATCTTGGTCTTGCTACATGCCACAGTGATCAGCACAACCATATTGGTTGACTTGCAACAAATGCTGGTTGATGTCCACAGCAGTGTGTGACGAGGTTGGTGACCAGCACGAGGAGGAGATGCCAGGCTGTTGTGGCTGTGTATGGTTCCTCCTCACACTACTACTCCTATTTGTTAAATGGATACACTTAAATTGTTAAACTGCCAGTATGTCTTGTTTCTTCAGACTACAGTGATTTAATCAATTCATGTGCCAGTCAGGCAGGTGTCAGTGGTCGAGTGAGTCAATAACAACAAGAAAAATAAATAAATAAATAAATGGGTGTTGCCACTAGCAGAGAAGATTTGGCAAATCTTTCATGGGTGCAATACACAATTTAGCTCTGCTGCTCATCCCACAAATCCATGGTCCTTACAAATGTGACACAGTTTAAAAGGGAAATAAATAGGCTTTCCAACAGATTTATTGCCACAAAGCATTGTTACAACCAAACACCAAATAATAAATATAAATATAAATAATAATTAACTGTCAAAAGCTCTTCCGTTTGTTTTTAGTTTGTGACATTTACTTTTCCAACCTTTTTTTGTCACATTTATGACATCTGCTGCTGCCATCTAAGTGAAAAAGAACTAATACTTTCTATAGAATGGTAAAATGTCTCAGTTTCAACATCTGATATGTTCTTTATGTTCTATTGGAAATAAAATTGGAACTGGGCTTGTACATATATAATGTGTGTGTACTCACTGACAATACCAAAAATCTGACAGTATTGACATTTTTATTCATCAGTGACTTTGTATAGGCTATAGTATTATGAAATATGAGCTGAAATTAGTTTTACTAGAAAAGATTCCTGACTCCCACTGCACAGCTGTCTGGAAGTATGTTTTGCTGTGGGTTAGCATAGGTTAGGGTAAATATCACACTTTTCAAGTTTGTCTAGGTTCAACAAAGTGCTTTTTCATGTATTGCTCATTGACACACAAATCCATGCAGCATTTGTTCTGTACAGCTTAGATGCATTGTTATTTTCTGTACAATGTAGCGTTCAGAGTCTTGTCCAAATACACTCGGACACATGAAGTGGAGGAAGAATAAACCACTCAGAGTGTAGTTTCAGAGCATCATTCTGCATAACATCAAGTGTCACTGCTGAATAAAATGTTTAGGTAATATGTGCCATGTCACTGGACACCAGTGTATCTGAAATAACAGTTTTCAATGATCCTCTGTGCTGGTATTTTTTTTTTGGCTGGGCCTCTGTATGCCAGGAAAGTAATGACGAGTGAATAAAAAGTGATGGCAACAATTAACAACACCATTATTGGCTGTTGGTTGGGTTGTCTGGTTATGCTTTAGTTTGGCCTTAAGCTCCACACACCTTTCATCAGGTAACCCTGTGTCATTCTGAATATTTACGTCCCTTCCTGCTCTTTGTAATAAAACATAACACACCCTTCCGAAACTATACTTAATCTTCATCCTTAATGTTTGTTTTTAAACCTGCGCCGCTCCTCATTAGCTGAGTCATGACTAAGAAGAGGCTGGTAAGAGGTTTCCTGTGTTAAAATGCTTCAGTGGCTCCAGGTGTCTGGTTGCCAGGTGCAGCTCCAGTTTTTGCTCTACTATTACTAACCTAATTGCAAATGTGGGGACATCAACACACAGTAGAGAAACAGCTGAGCATGAACCTCCACAGTGTTTTAGCTTTGTTATATGTTGATAAGCTTTTGTTTTTTCACCTCAAAAGCTCTAGGCTAGTGTGAGTGCGGCTGATTTTTCCACTGG
>JBAMYA010000002.1:5461568-5479127 GCA_037176975.1 Arrhamphus sclerolepis | reverse complement strand
AAAAAAACAGTACTGAGTTGGTGTGACCTTTGGTCACTGTACAGAGTTACAAAAAGTTATTTAAAAAACTGATGAATCTCTGCATAGGCCCAGCAATGCTTCACTTGTCATGAATACAAGTTTTCCCAACAAATTTTATGGTTCCACGAAGCTGAATCGAGCATTGCATCAAAAGACCTATTAATAGAAAGAAAGAATGAAGAGAAACCCAGAACGTAAATATCAGAATGACTGAACTAATACATCCTCACTTGGAAACATTTAGAAATAACAATAATCAGGATCTGATGAGAAACTCAGATATATGCTTGAGATGCTAGAATGCAGTTTCAGTTGTTTTAGCTCATTTTTCATGAGGTAATGATCCCAAAACAGAGTAGGAGCTTTTAATGCTCTTGAACTGTGATCACAGCGGGGGCTGTGTGGAGCAGAACCTGTAGTATCAGCACACTGCTAGCATAAGACAGGGTAAATGATAAGGATTTACACTGGTATCAGCTCAGTCTGGAGGTTTTTCTCAACATTTTAATCTTAATTGTAACTTTTGTTGCTTCTGAATTTTTCCACAGGCACTGTGGAAAGAAAACATTTATTCTATAGTAGGGCTATGTGCAAACTAAGCTAGTTTTGTCATCAAAAAGTTTCAAAAAAGAAAATGTTTCATGTAGGAACATGGAAACATGCAATAGATTTATAAGTGAAAAGTTATATTCGCCTCTGAACCTTTTCCCTTGGTTCAGGTTCTTGACACTGTTTGACTTGATGGTGTTGTGATCCACCCACACAGAAAACATATAGTGAACCTCAGAATATCAATACACATATAATGTCTGACACTTTTATGCAGTTTCAAACACCCCCGCAGTCTCCACAGCTATATCGTGGAGTCATAGCTCTCTAGGCAATTGTGTCACAATAGCACCAACTCACCCTACAAGATTTGTTGGACATGTTATTGTTCAAGCACACTGTGAAAACAAAACATTTACAAAAAAAATAAAAAAATCCTGATGAAATTATAAATCAAGTTCAAGCTCACAGTTTCAGATTCTGTCTACACACAGTAGATTGCACAATTTTCAAAACAAAATGACTGCGAGTAAAGGTTGGTGACTTGTGTGTCAGGATCAAGCGCAGGATTGTCTCTTTTTGGAGAGACTGTCCCACTAAGATCTTTGCAAGGAGACTAGGATTTCATTCTATTCAAGCTTAAGGGAGCCAGGTTTATGTATTTTCTTTATGCAGCTTAAAGGAAGGGTAAGTAATTTCTATCATCGTTGATGTTTGAAACTAGATATCAACAAAACATGCAGAGGTAGTCATGAACCTCCACCATCTCTTTCTTCCTTTTTATTTTTGTTCTTTTTTTATTATTGGTCAGCAAGCAATGAAACTAACGTGCTACCACTAACGTGTGGTATGGCGAGATAGTTCGGTCCCTCCCCGTAAATGGAGACACGATGGTTAAAAGGGCCGAGGAGGCGGTCAGCCCTGTTAGCTGCAGGGGCTTTACCCCAGACCCCAGGAATATTCACTGACGGTGACTAACAGTGATCTAGGTTAGGGATCTTGAAGAATCCCTTATCTCTTTACTTTAAAGATCATTATAGATTTGGCAGTTTGACTTTGGCAGTTTATGTGTCACAAAATAATTTGATTCATCAAGTCTTTCAGAACTTACGTCTTCTGATGTCTGATGTTCTTATATCTATTTTCCTTTGGAAATAAGACATTAAACATTAAATAATAAAACCAGTGACAGACATTTATTTGTTAACTGTAGAGGTCCTTGAGAGTACATTCTTTTCCCTGCGTTGAAGGTACATTAACAGTCTTTCCATGTTTTGAAACTGTACAACGAGGTGAATTTACTGCTTACTGGATTTAGTTTAATTTTCTATGACATTCGAGTAACCTCCGTATCACCTGAGACATGATAACGACATGATAACGAAACAAGTTGGCATGTGTCCCTACAGGCAGAACAGTAGAAGAGGTTCCATATTTTTTGCTTTTGACCAAAGAGTCAACTTTCCCCTTTGCTTTAGTAATATGAAAATGTACTTACGAAGACAGATGGGTGTGACTGAATGTGACATCAGATACTAGGTGTTGGCAGAGGTGCAAGACACTTGAGAGCCTCTAGCTAACACACAATATCATGCCATTTGTCAGTTAATACGTATTAAATAGCCAGAGAAGGTTTGTCAAAGATAAGGTTTATTATATGTGTGTGTTGTTATTAGAGGGAAAACCATCCAGATTTTGTTCACTCGTTTCGTCATTTCAAGTCTTCTTTCTCCCATTTGGTGGGATGATGAGTGGTCTTAAGGGTCCGGCTGAAGTGAACTGTGCTAAAGACAAATACCCTCTGTGAGAGGGTATGTACAGTTCCTTCCAAGCAGTGCTAATTTTTGCTCTGCCTGACGCCAAAGCTGTGCAGAGCACAGCTCAAGTTGAGACTTGTTCAACTCAAAGTGCCGAGAGCAGTGACCCTAAACACAACATGTTGAAATTGCAAAGAAAGTGTGAGATTGCAGGAGAAACACATCTGCTGTAAAAAAAAAAAAAAAAAAAAAAAAAAAAGAAGGGGCAAAAAGAGAGCAGTAGCGAAAGAAAAAAGGAACAGAGTGAAAGACAGACGTATCGCCCTGTTACCTCCAGAATTTCAGGTCATTAACCAGCTTGTCTCAGACTGTTTGAACAGACTCTGAGGATGAAGGAGGGCTCTGCACCAGGCTGCATTTATTCTCAAGCTGAAATAATGTGTCGAAAGTGTAGAAGCAAAACTTTAAGGAAAACAATAGTCGGTTTAAATTCATTTAACTTTACCTGTGTAGTGCAAATTCACAACAAATGTCATCTCAAGGCACTGTTCATTAAAACCACTGAAGAATTCACAACATTAAATTAAACTGTATTCCAAATTATTACAGTTCAAAAACAGTTAATTCCAGTTCTTTCGACGTGAGCCCAAAATTCAAATCTCATGTAAAGCCAATTCAGACAAAAACACCTGAGCTAAAGAACGCGACAGATTGCATTGAATCTTGACGTCAGAGGAATCCCACATCCTGACTGAGCATGAGGCGTTTTAGCTCAGGTTTCCAGAGCTAAAAATCCTGCAGCAGAACCAGACTCAGTGAGGGTGGCCATCTGCCTGAAACTGTTGAGGGGCTGAGTTAAAAGGAAAATAAAAAAAATAACAAAGACAAATAGATACAAGAGTAAGCATCAACTGTAATCCAGAGACGCAGCAGCCCTTTGCACACTCAGGAATAACTGGAGGCCTAATTATTTCATTGTATTGGAAACCTTTCCTAGGCTTGCCGGGAATGCTCAGCTGTTAAACTAACTGTGTAAACTTGAAATTGTGAGCTGCCTTGTAGGCTACCAACAAAGTTTAAATAAAATCAAATAAAATCAAATAAAATAAATAAATAAATAAATGACTTTGAAGGTGCTTATATCTCTGATTAAGTTCTGGTACTTGACTCAAGCTTTGTTATGTTCTGTGTTGCAACAGCTGCTTTGTTCCCTCAATAAACACAAATTCTACCTTTCATCCACCTCCAACCACTCCTCTTTTTTATTAGACAAATTGCAGAGCACCTGGTTTATGTCAAGAGGTTAGTGGTGTGTGTGTGTGTTTCTGGGCTTGATGTTGTTACCTCTTTAGGACTTATTCTGATGTGATCATTGACTTTGTGGGGACCAGATGTCCTCGTGGGGGCTAAAGCACAGTAGTTCAAAGGAACTGAGGAGTGATTTGAAGTCAAGACACACAGTTGTAATGACTGAGCTTTGGGTTACGATGAGACTTTACACAACGAATAGGAGTTATTTCAATGTCCCAATAAGGTCAGTAGGGAAAGGTTTTGTGTATGCGCATGTGTGCAGACACAAAATCACGAGGATGTAGATTTTTGAAGACAAAAGACAGGACCTTGACACAACAGTATGTAATGTATATGCACACGTAAACGTATATTATCATACAATGTTTACTTGAAAGTTAATTTGTGTATCATGTGAATGAGGTCAGTGGACTCTGAAATGACTGTAATTTGAGGTATGGGCAATTTGAAGGGAACAGACTGCACAAGTCAAGCATAGTTCATCATGTTCAGTACAATGTGTGTTTGTGTGTTTGGTATTTGTGTAGCGAAGGTAAGGTAGGTGGCTGTGTGGGTGGGTCAGCATGAGTAATATGACTGTGTGTGTAAATCTGGCTCACTGTAAGTGAAGATGGGTCAGCATGCATGGGGTGTGTGTGTGTGTGTGTGTGTTTGTGTGTGTGTGTGAGCGCGAGTGCAGCTACCGCATAAATGCATAGTGGAAAATTAGATATACAAGCAGGCTGACAGTTTGGATGACTGACCACAGTACGAGCTGCACTGGGAAATCTGGTGCAGGGAAACTGAAGTCGTTATATGGAAATACGAGTGGAGCGTCGGGTCCAAATAGTTATGCGAGCAAAAATGTCATAATGTCCTGGTGAAAAGTATGTTTATCTCTGTCCCTTTTGACAAATGCAATCCATTAAAAGGCAAGCTGAGAAATTAAGAGAAAAGCTGCGTGGGGGGTGGGGGGTGGGGAGTAGTTAAGCCTAAAAAAGGCTTTTGCCAGCACTCCTAATATTTTGTCTCTATAACAGTCCCTTTGTTTTTAGATTAAATAGGCTTTTAATTGAACATGCAATTTCCAGTAATTCTGCAAAATCTTCTCAGTCTTTGAGTGGAGAAATTGAGGTGACTTGGGGTTGATTTTTGCTTCCCAGCTGCTGGTAAGATTGAGAAAACAGAATTAAGAGTTTGTCATTTCTGCTGTTGTTCATTAGTTTTTCACCGCTCATAATGAAGAACATAATATTTTGATTCTTTTTTTTTTCTTCTTTGCATTCATTTGGTGATCTAAATAAGTACCGTCCAGAGCAGATGTTTATGATCTTGATTTGATTTTGTGATGTTTGGCGGCGCGTATGTATAATTACGGACTCACATGTGTTCGTGTGTTTACAGATAGATACTCTGAGAGTAAATGGCAGTGGAGATGGAGATGGAAGGAACTCGCCACCAGTGGATAAGAGATGGCAAGAGATCAGTAGAAAGAGAAACGAATGAGTGGGAGGTGTAGACATCTGAACTTTGAAGAAGTTGGAAGGAGAGAGGGGATCAGCGTGGCCCCTCATGATCATACACGAACAGCTACAACGTGCAAAATCCCTCTGAGGTCTGTTGTTGGCCTCCATCACTTTTCTGTTTCACCAGCATCAGAGAAGACTGTGAACCCATGAGGCTTTTCTGCAAAACTGAGCCCAGTTCATGCAGGCTTGGCTCCACAACATCTTCTGAACTACAAATAACATGAATAATAGCAAGAGATTTAATGTTGCAAAGGTGTTTAGAGAGTATTTATTTAAATGAAAACACATGGAGGCAGATCAGTGATATTCAGTGATATCAGGACCTGCGTCCTGATACCACTGAAAAAACTAAAACAAGGCAAACACAGAGGAAAACATTCAAATTTGTTTCCAATTTGCAGTAAAACATCATATCACAATATCAGATAAGTTACAAGACTGGTCCATTGACCCGTGATAGTATAACATTCTTTGTTGTTTAATGAAATCAGAGGAAGTAAGTGGAAGCCCCCAGCATGATGGCCTGCGGATATTTTTGGGTGTCTTGATCTGTTCCAGAGCAGTTTTTGCTACGCTGTAGAGCACATTATCATGCTGGAGCAGGCTGATGCTGTCAGGATGTAATGTTGGGGGTGCCACCGGGTGTGTGAAAATGCAGGAGTTAAAAAAAGTTATATAACACATTAATATTCTGTTTCAAAGCAAAGTCTTATTTATCTACCTACCCATCCATCCATCCATCCATTCATCCATCCATCCATCCATTCATCCATCCATCCATCCATCCATCCATCCATCCATCCATCCAGGTTCAGCTAATGGAACAGCAGCCTAAGCAGAGAGGACTATCTCTATATACAAACCTTGCCAACAGAATCAATTTTGAAACCTGAACTATAGTTATGCCATCATTTCAAAAGATTTTTATTTAGAGTGGACAAATACCTTTATTAAATAAATTACTAAATCAACAAAACTACACTTAAGATGCTGTAGATGCTAAAAGTATAAAGTACAGTTTGCTGCTTGAATAACTAGTAGGGCACCATTTTCATAATTCTAGCACTTGCTTGTGAAAATGATATATTCCCTGACTGATTAAAACAGAAATCGAAGCAAGTGTCCAGTTTTTCTGTATGTCCTCAAGAGATGGAAGCAGAAGACCAGAAATACAAAGGTTGCGTCTGCTGTTGACTGTCCATGTGTCTTTTCCTCTGAAACTTTATCTTCTCACATGTTTCAAAACGTTTAAAACTCTCTTGTTTGGAATTGGCACAAATAGTCAGTGTTGTCAACATGTATAAAGAATCATAGAAAAATAGACATCTTATAATCTTGTTGTATCAACACTGTGGATTTTAAACTTTATTTGGACATGGACAAAATACACACACACATATATGTATGCATGCATGTATGTATATTTTATTGATCCCAGAGGGGAAATTCATGTCTCAAAGCAGCACATAAATCGATATAGAATAACAATAATAATGGATATGAACCTCATGACAACTAATAATCCTTGTAAATGGATTGTGAACTCAAAAATAAGTGTTAGTGTTGGGCCTAATGCTGGGACTTATGACAATGGGCCCAGAAGATAACAGTCTTACACTGTAAGACAATAGTCAACCATGTATAATTTCATACCCCGAATGCGGTACACCAAGAAGCAGGATTCTTCAACATTAGTATTATTGTTAATAATGGTAAAAGTATCTTTCTCTTTCTGGACTTCAAGCCCCATCATGCTTCACGGATGTCGTGTTTACAACCAGCTGACATCCGGTGTATTTCCTAACATTAGCCTCCGATACTCCGAGTCAGCTGTAACGACATCCTTCTGCGCTCGAAGATCGTTTCACTGTGATTCCTCAACTCAACTGAATGCAAAATTTCATCGCATTTATCAGATGCAGGTGAGGTCGACGGTACGAAACCAGTGGTTTTACATTTAGTCAGCTGGCAGCGACGTTAGAGAAAGCTAAGCTAACGGATGAGCTAATGCTAGCGTTAGCCTGCTGCAGTCTCGACATTTGTCAGAGCCAAATAAGAAACTTATAAAATACACCGACACCAACTGCACCTTTTCAACTGATTAATATCTCAGAGTGACGTAATTAGCATTAGTGACTTAATTTAGGCGAATTAAAAAAAAACGTTTGCTGGTTGATGTGAGGTTATCTGCTGGAATCCGACTTTAGCTACTAATCTGAGCAATGTCAGTTTATGACCAGTTCTTTTTTTCTTTACTTTGCGAAATTACTTGAAAAGTTCTTTGTTTTGGTAATTTCAGGCAATTACTTGAGCACGTTGCCAGACAGTGTTGTGGCCTTATAGCAGCATGCTACCTCTGTGGATGACAGCTTGAATGTTGTTTGGCTTTTTGGTGCCAGGCTGTGGGAAGCAGCCTCACACTGTTGCTGTTGTTTGTGTCAGGGCTCTGGCCCCGTCTCTAGCAGCTGAAGCACACCAGTCTTGCCCTCTCCGATCCACGTCCTTCCTCCTCGCCGAGCCATGACCAACCAGTCGGATCTTGATATGGTGAGTATACATTTGTTCACTGTTTATGTGTAATCTCCCTGCTTTCAGACTGTCCTACACGCTGATGCTTCTTGGTGTATATGTGGTATATAGGAGATTAATATGTGATTAAGACACAGCATAAGCATTTTTGCCCAAGTTAAGCTAATTGAATTGAATTGTTTTGGGTGGGGTGATGGGTGGATAAGGTTTTTTTTTTTTTTTGGATTAGTCAACATTCACAAACACTTAGCTGAGATCGCGACGGCTGTTCCTGTGAACGCCATCTGTCTAATCTCAGTTAAAACGCTGGCCTACTTTCCTTTAAAGGTTTAGATGCCAATTGATTGCACTCTCTTTATATCCTGTCCCCCCATTTTCACCACTGGAATTGACAACAATGATGTAGATTTTGTGGTTGACTAGTTATTAAACTTAGTCTAGTGCTTATTCAATTTTTCATTTTGGAGCATTTGGAATAAATGTTCTGAATATAAGTTTACACATACTATCAATTTATGGCGAAGATACCAATGAATACCAGTTGTGGGACACATTCTGCTACAGGTGTCGCAAACAATGTTAAGTGTTTTGTAGTTTAAAGGTGTTTTTTTGTTTGTTTGTTTTTTAGTAACATTCATTTTTCTGATATGGTCTGCATGGTTTGTGTCAGAAATTTCTGCAACAGTTACTCTTAATTTTTCTTTGAGATTTTCCTGCCACCTTCCTTGGGAGAAGACTCAGCACTCATGTCTGGATACAGCAGCAAATGCATTCACACGTGGTGTATGGATTTGAATCCCATTTTATATTTTGTCTGCTGCCATGTATATAATTTTTCAGCAACTACAGAGTTTGGACCTTCCCCGCTTTTTTATTCTTTTTTTTTCTTTTTTAAACTTACTGTGTACCTCACGTGTAGTTGGCTACTTCATTTCAATGCCAATCTCATTGCAGCCCACACATGGAAAATACTTGTATCTATTTGGTTAGTGTAATAGCATGGCCCTATCTGTTTTTTTGAGTAGTTGTAAAGATTTAAAAGTAATCAAATAATATTTCTAACATTTGAAAGGACTTTCTTGCTTGTTTGGCCAGGACGGTTTTTTGTATTAATTTACATAGACACTCTTCATGCTCCCTGGCTATAATGATAACACTAACTATGATGAAAAATGAAAATTCTTTCCAACATTGTTAGGGCAATGCATCCAGAGTATACCATGGTTCTGTGTCATATTGAAAGGTGTGGCTAGGCAATAAATAAGGATAAAATATTTTTCTTTTCTTTTAACAAAGCATTAAAAAAGTTTTTGCTTTTTTGTTATCAAAATGTGTAGGGGTTTTTAAAAAAAAAAAAACATAACTCTTGTCAGATGTTTTATGCGAGATGACAGTGTTCGGTTAAAAAAAGAAAACAGCAAGGCAGCTTAATTCAATAGACCACCACTCTTTGTATCTAACATCAGCTTGTGGTTTTTAGGGAACTTGGCAAACACTAAACTCTGATAGGCCTTTGGAGGAGCTGTTAACCCTTTAAAAAGGAATTCATAGCAGTGATTGGATAACTTGAGATGCCACACTGCACACTACACTGAATGTAGAATGTTACCACGGGTAACCAGGCAGATTTGACTTTTGTTTTTATTTTGTTGTGGATGAAAGGGATGAGGGGCAAAGCCATTTAATGACATCATGGGCATGCAACCCCAAATGGGGTTATTCAGTTCAGAGGAGGGGAGGGCATGGGACCACCAATGGTGGGGGGGGGATTGTATTTGTAAACAGATCATAGAGCAGGGTTGTCCATCCCTGACGTCACACGGGGCGGATAAGTCTCTTTGTTCTCTTCTGTTTGATTTTTGAACCAGAGAAAGTTCATGTACCACCTTCATAAGATGGGTAAATGTTGTGGAAAAATTGCTCACTTCTGACTTTGGATTGGGAATGTCCGAACGGGAACATCAAGTTAATTATGAGGTACAGATTTTTATAAAAATCTGAAGGCAGATTTGAAGGACTACCTACTCCTCTGATATGATACAGTTAAATCAGCTGAATTTCTATTGAAGTGATGTTTCTCTCTTCCCAGTTATCTTCAAAAATACATGTGAAAAGTAAAACCCCAGCTTTTATTAATTTCTTCAGGAATGATGAACAGAGAGCTTTTCCAAAGCACACTATGGGAGATGCTCTCTGAAGGATCTTGCCCCACATATTTAGAGCTGAGTCTCATATATTTTTGCTCCTCACAACTTAAGACTTTTACTATTTGTCTTTTGAGCAGGCCAGATCAGCATGGCATTGTACAGTGAACACATAACCTGCTCAAAAGTAGTTTATGTAAATTGTGTCAGATTGTTTTAATTGTATTCTAAAAATTTGCTTTAATTGAATTCATGTCATTAATGTAATATTTCTTGTGTTCTCATAGCAACAAATGGTGCTGACAAGAAAACATGAATTATTTAATTTAATATATTCATATTGGTGTGTACATAATAAAGGGGATATTTTGGACTTAAAGGCATGTAGGACAAGAAGCTCCTCTTATTTATGTACAGATTATTTTATGCTGATGCACACGGGATACATTTTGGGGTAGGTCCCATTGTTTTAACCCCTCCCACAGACACACATAGTCCCCCTCGGGGCTACGCACTGGCCATGTAAATTTAATAACATGGCTCAGAGCTGTCTGGGACACCTGTGGTTATTGCATTAGGGCAACAGCCTGGAGGAAAGCAGCGGCACCCTGAAACTAGATGGCCAGAATTCTAGCTGAACCCCACCTTTATCTGTTTCTGTCACTGGCAACTGGGACTCATTTTTTGCAAGCCCTCACCCGAAGGAAGTCACCCAGTCAAAGGGGTGGAGATCTGGTGTGGATAAATCTAATTAGACTGGAATGCCTGTATCTTCTGAGCCTTTTGAAGGTCGCCTCATGGCTGAAGAGGTTAGAGAAAGTGGAGGGTTTGCAGCACGACTAATTTTAATGGATGGATGTTTTAATGGACATCTCTTGCTCATGTCAGATGGTATGATATTTCTATTGAGCTATATGTATATATTTTTTTGTTTGTTGTTTTAGGTTCACCTCCGCCTTATCCTGGTCAGTGGCAAAACACAAGACTTTACTTTTTCCCCAAATGACTCAGCCACAGACATCGCCAAGCATGTTTTTGATAACTGGCCTGAAGGTATGTTTCATAGGTCGCATTTTTTCATTTGGCATATTCTTAAACATGTGGTTGTGTGTATTTATATATATATGTATGTTGTCTGAAATGGGTGGGGGGTGGGATGGTCAAAATGTCTGACTGGACAGTAGCAGTACTACTGAGTACTATTACCAATTTGCCCTTTTTTGTTCTGACTGTCAGGTTTCCTGTTTGAGTGATTGTCAGAGCTCATCTATTGATTGTTGATTGTGTTACGTCACTCCGACTTGCGATAATATCAAACACATTTGATATTGTCGCAAACCCAAGACGAGGAAAGGACCATATGAAACGTTGCAGATTATCACCTTAAACCTAACGATCGAGATGACGGGAGCGCACTGTGACTCCAGTAAAACTCCAAAGATTTACTAAAGACTTTCAGTTTTTAGTCTGGGACTGGCAAAATCATTTGGTGTGAGCCCAGCATTAGACAACACCATTGGCTGATAGAAGTTGACTCATAAGAAAATTTTTTTTTTTTTTTTTTCCTCCTCTCATTGGCAGGATGGGAGGAAGAGCGGGTGAGCAGTCCAAGTATACTGCGCCTCATCTTCCAGGGACGCTTCCTTCATGGCAACGTGACCCTGGGAGGTGAGACAGTCTTTCAAATGACACCATCACATAACAGTGAATTTATGTTTACTTTTAATGCTCAAGATATTTGGGGAATGTACGGACAGTTGGGCGCATACTTTCTCCACAGCTGTTGTTTACATAAAGATTTAATGGCAGAGGATTTTATTGGAGATGAGCTGAGTCCACTGCTTTTCCGATCACCCACTCTTACTGTCTCATAGTCGTGTTTTGGAGTTATTCTGGCTGATCTTTTAATCAAATCTGATTACTGGCAGGATATACATGACATGAAAAAGCCTTTCTGCTAATACATTTTAATTTTCAAATTTGACATTTTGAAATTGAATTTTGGTACATATTTCCTGGGGCATATTTTGAAAATTAAATCTTAATCATCTTTATCATTTTAATTAAGTTACAAAATTTGAGCAGTCTTGAAGAAGAAAATGAAAATGCAGCTTGAATTAATTCTTAATCATCATTTTCATAACAATGCAGCTATAAACTGGAAATGAAAAAGCATTTGAATTATGGTACAGAATTGCTTCCATAGAGGCCCATCTTATTTACAAATGGTAAGCGACATCTGGTAAACTTGCTTAAACGATGAAGGAAGCCATTTAAGAAGTAATTGTTGGATTCCATTTTCATTATACTGGTGTCTCTCAGCTTCAAACACTCCCACAACAGTTTCCCGTTGCGTCGCTCTGAATACGTAGTCTTGTTTGTTGCTAGGATTTGTTGTCGCACCAATGAACTGTGTGCAGAGGCAGTTTGAGAGCAACAGTTGGTAGTGCCTCCTGGCCCTAATGGCTTGTTTTCAGGCCCTATATCTCTCTAGATGTGGCCACATTCTGAGTGGCTGTTAGCCTAGCTGCTTATCAGTTCCTTCCTGATTCTTGAAACTGAGGCCACTGTGACCCCTGATTACTTCAGTTAAGAAAGTAACTACTCACTTACTTCTTACAACAAATCCCTTTATTTCTGTCCCGTAGACTTGCAGGTTATAGTTATATGCACACACCAACATCGTGTATGCCTTTTATTCAGTTATTTGATTTAGGTGACAGGCATAAATGACTCTTCAGACTCAACTATTTACACTTGTAATTCAATGGAAGAATAACATGCAAGAGGTTTGCGTACGGCTCAATAAATAAACACACATGGAACTGAGTTCTTAACTTGCTTTTCCAATTTTTTTTCATTAAAAGTTTGCCTTAACCTTAATTCTGGGACAACCATCTTTACATAAATCTACTATATAATTTTTAAGTGTTAGTTTCACTATGTAGTTTATTTCAATAAAAAAGTTTAGATAATGTTTTACAATAACTATGTTCAGCAGAAATGTGCATATCTGCCTTAGTTCTTTTTGAAACACCATTAAATAGTAAATTAAAGACCAGGGATTAAGGAGTTTGCAAAAGAAGTTTGTTTTACCTTTGATACACATGCACATGAATAAGTTCAGTGTCACAGAGACCAGATTTGGCTTAATTAACACGTCTGTTGCCATAGTGACAGTAGTAATCTTCCTTGAACAAGTCACAGTGTAAGTAGTCGGCAACTGAGTCTAATCATCTGATTTAATTTAATCTCATTTAGCTTTTGACCTCCTGAAGTTACTGCCCTGCACTTGACCTCATCCTGTACTCACTGTCTCAGTCAGATGCACTGTTTCAGTGATATGTGTCCCAACTGCCACAGACAGTTGACACACTTTTTCGTGGCGTCTCATTATACACTTTGTGTGATATAATGATAATAAGCAGGGCAGGAAATGGTACAAGAGGCACTGTTAACACGCTGCAGAAGCAAGAAAGAAAGTCTTACAGGGTAACAAAAGCTGTGTGGAAGTGTGTAGATTACACAATCAAAAATTTCGCATCCATTTTTTTCTTTAGTCACTGGAAGGGAACATATGAACTATTTGTGCATTCCATTTGTACTCAAAATTTAGAATTTCTTAGTTCATTGTCAGAAGTTTCAGAAGGGTATGTCCCCTAAGTTTGCACTTCAGAAATTGAGGAAAAACATCACCTACCTGAACTTGAGAATTCAGCATGGCTGCTACGTGCATTACAGAAACCACTTGCATATTCACATTCCAGTTTCCCTTCGGGGATTAACAAAGTATGTTGAATTGAAATCCGTAATATTTACAGAAATGTGTGTTCGCAGTTTTACCCTATTGGCCTTTACAAATTTGACCAACTGAGGGTAGAAGACTCGCAAAGGCCCCTTACATAGATAAAACCATTATTCTGGAAATGAAAGTGTGACTCAACATTGTCTGCATGATGCATGACCTAAATCGTGACATACACTGTGTCTCATTCAAGCAAAATATACAAGAAGAAAAATGTTTATTTGGAGGAGATTCTTCCTTCAACCAATTTGTCAATTAGCTCATTCAAGCCAAAGGTTTATTGAAATTCAGCACAAATTACAGTCCACTGAATCTCTTTTTTCCCCACTGTTAGGCTAGGGAAAATTGGCCAAGTAAATTGGTAGCCCAGAAAATAAAGATGCATTAGAAATAATGAGTTTATCAACTGCTGAAAACCATTTCCTCAAGCAACCAGTTCCTCTGTTTCACATCACCAAGTACGACGGTTAGCCCTGTTTGGTCCAACTGTCAGACCAAAAGCCTTGGACCTTGTCATAAAGATGCATTGATAAGGCCCTAAAAGTAAAAGTGCAGATGTTATTGACCCTGAAATGTATTTGCTTTCCTGATTTTGAAACAATTGTTTAAACGTTGCAGTAAACTGCCTAATTGGTTTAAGAGTAATGCCATTATGCAGCCAGAATGTTACTTATCTTCCTCATCACCCCATCAAAGCATACTTGTGGTATATTTCAAGGCATCAAGTGACATACTGAACATAAGAACTGAGTTTACTTAGTCATGTCACCATGCTGATTCATATTAGGCAAGAAAAAAAAGCTTAGTGTGGACACTTGGTTATGGACAGAAGTGTGAACAAAATGCTGTAGTTTGTTGACCCGATAGCGATATAGCCTTTTTTCGTGTGAAAGTTATAATGTATAGGAAGTAAAATCCAAACAGTGCTAGGCCTGTATTTATTTAATTTATTTTGAAGACGTGACGAGTGCTTATTCACAAGAAGTTCATCTGTGTAGGTGGGATCTGAATTTTAGAAAGGAGTGCATATGTGGAAGAGGCTTTGTGCAACATTTTAATGACTAAAAGCAAATGTTTCTTTCCCTGTTTGACATGGACAGTTATGCTAACTGCACTAAAATAGGCCTCATCTTCTGATCATTGATTAAAGTCAGTCAGCATTTACCTAATAATGATAAAATACAATGCAGTGTGTAGTAGTGCAATACATGGCCAGTAAGGGTTAAATACACACAAATACAACAAAGTATAAGAGACGTAAATAACAAATGCAAAAGTGTCAGTTGAGTCATTTTCATATGAAGCAAAAATAATTTCCATCACATATAACATCAAATTGTGACTGGTGTATCTACATAATTTTTCCTCAAGTAGCCACCACATGATCAAAGAGAAAATACTTTTGACAACAATCAGTCATTATGTGTGTTTTTATGTTTAAAGCTCTAAAACTGCCACCGGGCCGAACAACTGTCATGCACTTGGTTGCCAGGGAGACTCTTCCAGAGCCAAACTCTCATGGTGAGGAACTTTGTTTTCAAATTGTCACTTAGAGAAGACAAGCTGGTCTGGTGTAAGTGAGACATCTGATAACATGAAGCTGCATTTATGTTGTAATCCTACTTCTACTATTTGACCCACTCCTGTGGAATAGTTAGGTTTGACATATTAAGGCTAGAAATAAACAATTATGTAGTAATATTCTTTTATATGAATCATGAACGTCTTCCCCCTGCTTCCCTCACACTCTGCTTCCATCTAGCCAGCTTGTCATTTTTGTCTCACCTCATGTCTCTGGTCTTTGTAGGTCAAAGGAACAGAGAAAAAACCACAGAGAGCAACTGCTGCCTCCTCCTGTAAAGCAACAGAAATACACATCCCTTCCCGCCGCCCAAATGTCACATAAACAGAACACCCACATCCAAACATGCTCCAACTCCCGTAATCTCATCAGCTGCAGATCTGGAATAAATCGCAGGATGTCCTCTTGAGGCTTTCAGTCTTTTTGTGTTGAACTTTTTTCCAATTTGAGGCTTTTCTGTGCCAATATATACCCTTTCAGCCCTCCAACCTGTCAGCATTAGATATTGTTGGTAATTCTCTTTATTTGAAGATCCAACAATGCCTACACTCTGATGCGGATCGATTCACTGCTGGAGACGTTTGAGAAAGCTGTCGTATGTAGTGAAAAATATCCAGGTACTCATCGCTCTTCATGGACACAGAAGTGCTATAAAGGATTTTTGGGCTTTAACCCTTTCCAAAAGGTTGTATGGACATTTCCCCAGGTCTTATTCATTGCACTTAACAAGCTTAATTCTGCAGTGTTTGTGATTCATCTTCTCTCTCTTTATTTTTCTTTGGTCTCATAAGCAGACCTGAAATCCCCACGTGGTAGGTGCCATCCTCCTCATTGACTGTTTCTGCCTCACTAACAGTTTGTATCAGCACTGGTGGCCCCTTGTGTCGTCACCTGTTTCTTTCTGACAGTGGACCAGTGGAGAATAGACTTTATCAGGAGGAGCTGTGTAAAGGCTGGAAAGTGTCTATTCAGAGGGTTCGGCGGATCGCTTGAGTCAATTTCAAACCTCGAGTGGAGACTTTATAGACTAGACTGTCAACGTTCCCTTGTAACGGGAGCTGACACGGCGGGCCAGTTAAACGTAGACAGAAGAAGCAGCAGACGATGGGAGGGAGCTGTGCCGTCTGTGTGGGACACCACCCCTCTTTTACTGAACACTGAGAACGGGGCTGAGAGAGTTTCTCCCATTGGATGAAGGCGGATTAAGGAAAGCTGGATGGTGTTTCACCTTCTTGTCGTTTGGATGCTGTTGTTTCTTCTTGTTTGCCTTTTATTGTGGAATTCAGTAATATCATTAATATTGAAATTTAAAAAAATATCAATTTTTATCTTGTGTATAGGTATTTGTTGAATTTTAGTAAAGGTGAGTCTGTGTGCGAGTGTGTTTGAGGATGTGTGATGCACGTGGTTTACTGTATGAGGACTAGTAAGGGCATGTGGTGTTTTTAAAATAAGAAAAATATGGTGGTGCACTGGGAGTGTTGATGGGCTGCGCTTTCTTCAGAAACAGTCTGGAACCTTTTGATTCCTTCCATTGAGTGTAATTTGGTTTGTGTATTTGTCAATCAGTGTCACTGCTGTGAAGTTTAGCTCAGTATAAATAAATGTAAAAAAACTAAATGCAATGTGGTCTACATAAAAGCTTGTATTATAAATTAATAAATCTTTACATAAGGCAACTTCTTTTTGATTCACTTTCTGTCATAGCAGCTAAAGACGCATGCTGTTCCTTGGATTTGTTCATAGTAGAGTAAAGCTGTCAAATGATTTCATCTGGTCATCTGTTTGGAAATCGCAAATGTATTTTTGAGTAACAAATTAAAATGGAATTTTGTCTGGATGAGATATTTAACATCGCAAAAAATAATTTAAATTTGATGCTGGAATTACATTTGTTCCTAATGAGATTTATAAGTTAATTTCCCTGTATCAAAAAGTGTTGAATAATTGATAAATCTTCACTCACTGTTTCAGCTCCAGCTGTGTGGTCGGTGTATACGAAATTCTACGGACGTATATTTTATTGTACCCTTTCCTTACTTCCCTGCAAGGTGCAAACAACTGTTGGGACTAAAAGGATGTGCTGATTTTTTACAAACTTTACAAATAGGCAACAGTTTTTTTTTTCGCGAGGATTTAATGCTTAAGATAGTTTTCAAGGACTTTTAGTACTTTTTTCCCCTGCATTCAAAAATGAAACATTAGTCTTGAGTGTTAGAAGAAAAGAAAATGTTCCGATTGTTTAATCACAAAAAAAATATATATATATATATGTATGTGTGTGTGTGTGTGTGTGTGTCTGCCTGTGTGTGCCTTCATTGCCTCTCCTAACCTGAGCCACCTCAAATATTAA
>JBAMYA010000002.1:5429201-5461468 GCA_037176975.1 Arrhamphus sclerolepis | reverse complement strand
TTACGACAAGTCATCTCTAGGCGCTTGAGAAACCCAGAGCTTGACCCCCGAGCACATGGCAACACCATCAGTGGCAGATAATGGATGGATGGATAAATATGTATGTATGTAGTTCCAACTCCCATAAAATATACTTCCTTAACTCTGTTGCTATGTCTGAGCTATGTATACGAAGTATACAAAAGGAAACTTGGATGCAGACAGCAAAGCAGAAGTATGAAAAGGACGTGTAGCCTACGTACGTAACTTCAACGCAGAAGTATAAATTAGCTTTTACGCCAACAAATGGAAGGACCATTGACATATGGGTTAAAATGGTTAAGCTTTGCTTCTTTATATCTATTTCTTCAAGAATGGCTTTGCCTGCAGGTGGTGTAAAGGTTTTAAATCTGATTTAGTTTATTTATACAATGTCGACATAAATTGAACTATGAAAAATAACAGAAAGTGCAACAGAAAGCTGCACTTAAGGATTGTAGGACTCTCAACGAGTAGATAGGCACAGGAGGGGCGCTAGGACCTTGGGGAGGACGCTGCATTGGGAGAAAAGGCTTTTTTAGAGTCCAGACCTAGTTTTATACAGTCATTGGTCCAGACGGTGTGTTTGAGACTGTGATCTGAGTTGGACAGGTTACAGAGGACGACCAAACACTCTCGCTGCACCTTGCAACTCATCTGTCCACCCCCTAAAAGAGAAAGCTCGTAAAGAAGAGTAAGTGCAGTAGGAAGGAGGGAGAAACTACCTGTCAGCAGAGATAATGAGGGAAACCAGGAGAAATTATCCTGAAGGATTCGTCTGATGGGGAGGAAAACCTGACTGGGATGCACACACGGACCACCGATCTCTAATCTCAAGGTTAAATGGTACATTTAGTTTACATAAGTTTAAGTAATCATTTTTAGTGTACATTTTATCTGTTTTCAAACTACTGGGGTGCCTTTGCAATTTGTGTTGTGTTCACAGGTTCTTGCATGCACAAAGTAGAAGATCAAGTGTGAGATGATCTGAGAGAGATCAAGCTCTGGGTTTCTCAGGCGCCTAGAGATGACTTGTCGTAAATAGGCGCTATATAAATAAATTGAATTGAATTGAATTGAGATGGTTCAGGATAAAATTCATAATAACTGCACATAAATCAGCATTTATGAGTGAACTAGTAGGGTGAGAACTATACGCATTTTACTCACATATAGCCTATATATATATATATATACATATTTCTCCACATTTTAATCCTTAAATATTCATTCTGATCTTAATTTAGTGTTACACCCCAAAGATCAGTCCCTAAAAGCCTATTCCCTCCAGTTTAATGTTATGTTCCTGTAATTTTATCAGAATGTCTCTAAAACTGTGCTGCGTTTGTGTTTCAACCCTTAGCTGGGTTAGATTACATCTGTCTCTCTGTAGGTTGATTGATAGCCTAACCTTTTTGTCTCATTTATTAAAGAACCTCTGTCATGTGTCTGCATCGTAAAAAGAAGTTATTTTACTGCCAGATCCACACCCAGTTGTGTGCTGCAGCTGTCATGTATCTAACAGTAAACATGGATGGAAATAATCACTTTCCCCTGTTTACATCTGCTCTCTGCAGTAATTCTGCCTCCTTTGCGCTGTTGTACATGACACCTCATAGGTGTGTGGGCATGCCCCACCCTGTCTTTTGTTAGTCAGGAATAATGCTCTGTGTTGCCACCCTGTCTCAACTTGCTGAGTTTTCACTTTTCACACACCTGCTCTTGTCGTGCCATGAGTGCCTAGGGATCCCCTGAATCTTCCCTGAAAGCCCCATGTATGCTGTGTTGTGGTTAATATAGGATAGAAATCAAACATTTATACATTTTTAATTGGAAAGTTGTTTCTGTAGCCTCCCCTATATATCTCACGCAGAGCCTCACCATCTTCTTTTTCCTCTCTGTGTCACTTTGTTGCTTAGTTAAAGTGGACTGATGTAACAGAACTTGAATTTAGCTTCACTTTCTGTGAAGTGTTTTGAAATTGCATTTGTTGTGAACTGGCAGTGTATAAACAAAATGAACTGAACCAAATAGAATTTAGAGGGACCTTACGTTGGAATTACTTTGTAAATTTTAATGCCACATGAACATTAAAGTCCTTACTTTCCATTGGGCTGAAATCCTATTTTCTTTGTAATCTATGATGTAGGAACAATCGGCTCATTGTTGCCTTGTCACACGTGATAAAGTTCTGCTCTGCGTTGCAACACTAGACTTTGCAAGATGACCCCACTTGCATGAGCGCTGTGATTTACAATCAACAATCAACTATGAAACAGTCCAGATTTATGAGGGATTAGAGTTGGTATGTCTGAGGCTGCTTGTTTGGTAATGTTCTATGCAGTTGTTTACTTGGCAAATGTTGGTAAGCTGTTTTCCTAAAGTATGATTTTCTGTGTTCTTTCAGCGTTTTCCATGATGATGCCACGTGAGATCTCCCTCCTAACCCACCTGTTCCTGCTCCTCCAGCACCTCCTACCACTCGCCCTATCTTTCCTCCAGCCTCCTCACCATCCACCCATCCACATCCCCACACTGGTCCCTCACACACCGACGCCTCTCACCCGCTCCCGCTTCAGCGCTCAGGCTCAGCTGGACTTCACCACTCACTGTAATTCCAGCTGTTTCCACAGAGGAGAGCAAGAAGAATGGAGGGAGCATCTGAATGAGAAAATGGCCTTTGAGACGCTGTATGCAGACGGCTCCCGCACCCTGACTACGGTGGATGTGGAGGGTGAAGATGGAGATGGAGATGTGAGTCTCCCGCCTCGCCTGAAGTCTTGGAGAGTTTCAGGTGTGAAGCACAGACACAAGCGTGTGAGGCGGCAGATCTACGGAGCAGACGGCCGTTTTAACATCCGAGGTGACAACTTCCTGTTGGATTACCCTTTCTCCACAGCTGTGCGCATCTCCACTGGCTGCACTGGTGTTCTGGTGTCTCAGCAGCACATCCTAACAGCTGCCCACTGTGTACATGATGGTAAAGATTATGTCAATGGGGCGCGAAAGCTGAGAGTGGGTTTCCTGATTCCTCCATCCATCAACAGCACTAAGACCAGCTTGATTTCTGCCAAGAAGCCTGTGGTCCGCTGGGTCAGGGTGAAACGTACCCGTGTGCCAAAGGGCTGGATCCAGGGCCCTCAGGAAGTCAGCATGGACTTTGATTACGCCCTGCTGGAGCTCCGCTGGCCTCACCGACGTCCCTTTATGCGCCTTTCGGTGGCTCCCTCCTCTGATGATCTGGCAGGGAATCGCATCCACTTCTCTGGTTTCGACAGCGACAGGCCCGGTGAGCTGGTGTACAGATTTTGTCCTGTGGAAGAAGAGTCCAGCAACCTGATATACCAGCACTGTGATGCCCGCCCTGGAGCAAGTGGCTCTGGGGTGTATGGACGAGTGTGGGACGACAGTTTAGAGCGCTGGGAGAGGAAGGTTATCGGCATCTTCTCTGGACACCAGTGGCTGGAGATCGATGGGGAGAACAAGGATTACAATGTGGCTGTGCGCATCACTCCCCTGAAGTTCGCCCAGATCTGTTACTGGGTGCACGGAAACCGTCAAGACTGCATCCAGGACTAAGGAGGAGGGTTTTTAAAGTATGCTCTGAAAAATACAAGAAAGCACAAAGTAACTTAAAAAGAAAGAAAGAAAGAAAACAGGGTGAAATGTCCTATTACTTCTGAAGAGTGAAACAAGCTTCAATCCATGCGGGAGTGTCCCTGGACACCAGGAAAACAGATATACTTTTGAATCAGTCAACTTCATTGAATTATTTTCCAACTGTATTTAATTTCCCCCCTTTAACTTTTGCACCTATTAAATAAATAAGCCTCTGAGATCATCACCACGGCATCTTTGAGCTGCAGTTTCATGACAACGTCAGTGTTTCCACAGTAATGACTTTTAGAAAAGCAAGTGATTATTGTCCTACTGTGGAAAACCGTACACTAAAAGGGACATATTCTTATGTTTCTTCAGGGGCGTTTTCTCATTTTTACAGCTCTTCAGCAAAGACTGCAACTTCTCAAGACCTAATCATCTGTGCTTTTCCACAGTTCAGCAGACAGTATGTTCTTCTCATAGTGGACTTGAAACAAGGAATGTAAATTTTATTTTTTGAAAATTGTTTGATATATTTTAATAAACAGATTTATAAAAGAGTGGTTTTCTAAATTTATTTACGTAGTGTTATGCTGCCCTCTTGTGTCTGTCATGTTTACTGCAATTGTAAACATGACAGACATGAGTCAGGTAAACATCTTTGGCGTGAAAAATCACATAAGCTTAACAAGAAAATGTTGACATTATTGAGATATATCTATCTATCTATATATATATATATATATATATATGTACATATATATGAAGAGAGAGAGAGAACAGAAGCCACAGGAAGCTAAAATGCTTTTAATTTTCTCTGTGTCATTTGACTTGGGTTATGAGAAACACATCTAGATTCTGATTGATGTTTTCATAGATTAAACCATGATGTAGGAAAATGTTGAAGGAAGAAAAATGAATTATGCTATTATCAAAAGTTATAAATCTTTCAAAATGCATGGCTTATTTGCCCAATGTTCTCTCTATTTAAAAGATTTTAGGATGCAACTTCAGCTGTAAGAAAACTGGGTGGTTAAATCTGAGGCAGAAGGTGCTGCATGCTTCTAGTCTAGTTTGTTTGTGCTGTGGCTTCATGTGACGTCACCATCAGTGGTGTCATCCCAGTGAAAGGTTGAGAGCTGCATTTGTTGTAGTGCCCTGGGGAGTGTGTTTTATTTTTTGCTTACAGGTTATTGGTGAGAACCAAACCTATATATAAAAACAAAAGTAATAACCCATACACCTGCTCTAGGTCACAAGAAAGGCATTGTGGGGGATTTGGTTCTTGCTCTTCTCTTACATCTGAATAAACAATATTTTTTTCATTCATTTTTAATCCTCAGGCTCCTCATTCATCTTTTTTGAAAACAAACACTGATTCGTAACATTTAATATACCATTTACTATTATTTCATGGGGTCACTCAGACATGACACCAAAATAATTTTCTCACTGGCAACATTTAAAATATAAATTTGATAAAAAAGAATTTTGACTTGGCATTTGTGTCCTCTATAAAAGAAAATCACATAATCAAAGTTATCTATTAACAATAATAGCCTTTTAAACGGTTCTTTATAATTTGTACAATCAGGCCTCATCTTTGAAATTTAATTTTACCTGAGAAATTAAGTGATACTTGAGTGTCACTGATCCTTTCATGGAACCTACAGTTTGTTCCCAGTGAATAAGTTACTGATTCAAAACCTGAAAAAGTGAAAGAAGACCATAACAATTCAGTAGTTTAGTGCTTTTTATTAGAGATAAGGAGACGATACAAAACATCCACCATTCATTATTCAATCTAAACTCTGATCACTGATCCTTCATATACACATCGCTCCCCATCAGACCATCATAACACCGAAGTTTTCAAATCGAGGAAATCCTGGTTTTAACAAGTGCAAGGAATGTTGTCTGTTCACTACATAAAATGCAATGTTCTTCAACCCAGAACTGGAAATGAGAAGGAATCACTCAAGTTTTGGAAATTGCATGTTCAAGAAAAAAACAACAATAACAACAATGGAATAATAAAAAGCATAAAGTAAAATATAATTAACCGTGTTACCCCAGAGAAGGTTTTGATACATCTTGTGCAAACAAGAGTGAATTAGTTCATACTACACCTAGTCTCAACTACACACACAAACTTTACTAGAAGTTTGGCAAAAAAAAAAAAAAAAAAGTAGTTGGAACAACTATTTGTCAGGATTAAATGGTTGGAAAACTAAAGGTTGTTGCCTGTCCCTTTCTCTGCAATTGTTCAAGTTGAACCTGGAAAGAACAAAACCCTGTCCTTAAACATGAACATGTATTTAAATTTTTATCATCATCCTTCCTCAGTTGTATCTTAATGTTTTTCTTTGTGTATTTTTGTTTATAATCTTTACGTTGCATGAACTGGAATGACAGTCTGCATTTTTTTTTCTTCTTCTTCTTTTTTTAAACTGTCAACTTAACCCAAATCCACCCTTTATATCCCTCCCCAAGAGTCCCAATAATGATGCTGGTCTTCTTTTGCCCTCTTCCACACCAAACTGGAATGAACAGCTAAACCCAACAGATGTGTCTGGAAGGCCTCAGTTGAAGCCAAAGAGGAGGGGGTGGGGGGGGGAGGTGGGTGTATTTATTTACAAAGGGGATCCTTCCAGGCTGATTACTGAAGAGCCACCAAGCTTTTCTGCCAGGGTGTGCCGGTCCTTGAGGTCCTCCAAACCATTCACCTGCCACTCGTGCTTAATACCTGAAACGTAAAACAAAGCAGTCAAAAATATGCATGTTTTAAGGGGAAAACATGGTCTGTTAGCAAATGGGAAAAATCCCATTTGCTAACAGACCATCATCCAGCAAACCTCTCCAATTAAACATGCATGACACAAGCGAGTCCAATCTACATCTATGCAAATGTCTGTGTGTACCACTTAAAATCTGGGGCATCAAATTAAGGCACTGTCGTAAAATGAAAAATCAAATGAATAAAAACCAGATTCAGAAAATAAAAAGGTTTGCCTACTGAGACCTGGTGCTCTAAACGAATAAAGTAAATGAAAAGCCCTGACCTTTGAGGAAATGCAGGAAGGAGTAAGAAATTTGTTATCTGATGTTATACACCAACAGCCTCCAGCGCTACACTTTAATTAAATCCCTGTGTGGTTTAATCAAATATGGCTTTTTGAAAACATAAATATCTAAAATACACACAAGCAAGGGAGTGTGAGTACATAACTTTTTTTTAAAGGTTTTAGCCTTTAAAAATAAATAAATAGCAGGCTAGTTGTCAACATGAAGCCTATTTAACTATTGAGAAGGCAAATCAACATTAGTATTCACATGAAGTCATGTTTCTTTCATTCACTCTAATATTTGCACTTCTTTGGTGTCCAAAAACTCCAGCGGGAAATAAGATACTCCCTCGTGTTTCTAAGCTGGTATGACTGTGTGCTATTTGAGCATCGTTCAGTAGATTCTTGTCATCTCTGTCTTTAGATGATGCTGTGAGCAGCTAACGAACCTCTCAACCAACCCAAGGACGCTTAAGAAAAAGTTACTTTTGTTTGTACATTATAGAAATGGGATGGAAGAATTACTGGGGGTGGGGGCTCCTAAACTTAAGCCTCTATCCCAAAAACTGCGCAAGCTGGTGTGGGGTTTTGGCAGGAAGATTTGCATGTGAGGATCGCAGCAGCTGGGAGTGAAGAGGTGGGAAAGATGAAAGGGAGTCAGGGTGCTGTGGGATTTGTAAATGAGAAGCAGAATTTTGTTAATTATACAAAACATGACCGGCAGGGCAATGTGCTGTCAAGGCTTGGTACAAGCAAGAACACACAGCTGTGCCATGAACACAAAGAGTGTGTCCAAGACTTTGTTGGAGTTCCTAAACAGGACTTGAGCAGAGTGTCTTGAGTGTAGTCTTGACTGGTGGTGAAGAACCCAGAATGGAAGTGTCTGTGGGTGTTTGGTTGGGTGTATATTGATGGCATTCAGCAGTCACTGCCACTTCTAGAATTTTTATCAAGTAAAATCAGGTTGGAAATTGTCCCTTCAATGGCCCGCAAGTTCTGAAGTTGTCTGTATCCAAATTGAAGCCTGTATGTCTTTTAAGCTGAAGGAGATCAAGCCAGGCAGACTCCACGGAGGAGTTCACAGTGTCAGTCAGGAGAGAGCACAAAGCAGGTAGAGATGCCTCAACCACAGCTGTGAGCATGGTGTCCATAGAGCTTTGGAGTCTTTGGCCTTGGACAACAGCTTTGTGACCTGTGGAGCACCTACTAGGGAGTGAGAAGAGGGTAAAAATGGGACTAGAGGGACAGCAGGGGACGCAATATTCTCAGCCTGACATTTGTGTAGAGGTGGATGAGCTCATGCATTAAGTTCCTGATGGAGGAAGTAACACATTTTTCCTGGGATTAAAAAAAAAGCAAAAGCTGAGGTGTCTGTCAAATAGGTCAGGGGCATAGGGGGCTAGGGCGGGGGGTGGTGGGTGTATGGAGGTGGGGTGTAAAACTGCAACAATAGGAACAGAAGAGCTCTTTTATTGGGCCTTATATGCTTTATATAAGCCTTGCGCTACAGAGTGACATCAGCTCTTTCTTACAGCCTTTCCAGTCAGCAGCCAGTGGTCGAAGATAAAACAATCAGCTAAAAACCACTGAAATGTTGTTCAGAGCTAAAAGGATCTGCAGAGTCAGGTGATCATTTCCTCTAGGTTGGGAACAAGAATGTTGGAGAGTTATTTGAATCAGGGCTGCCGAGTGTGCACTGGGAGTGGTTAAAGTTAACACGGAATAAATGCATCTGTGCCACACATACAGCTACTAACCTTCAAATTTTCTCTTGATAGCATCTTTTGAGCTAGCATAGATCATTTTGCTCTTCAAAGGAGCACTATCTGGAGCCCTGTTTAAAAAAAAAAAGAAAAGAAACATATTTAAGATCAATGCCATTTCAAAAAAATGTCAAAGCTGTTTATGCAATAATGGCTGCCCTCACCAGAAGATAAAGACCAGGTCCTCCTTCTTTGTTTCTTTGGTCTCATAAGTGGCATCAAACAGAGCATAGCGGCAGTCATCTGGGGGCAGCATCTTCACAAAGTGCTGGTATGGGTCTTGGACGGTGGTTCCCAAGTCACCCTGCAGGATCTCTTTACCGTCATCCAGAACAATATTCTTGAGGTCCTTGCTGAGGCAGAACAGAATGGCCTTCTTCCTCCTTCTCTTCTCATCCTCATTCGCCTGAGCCTTGCGCACCTTCATGTCATTGAAGACTGCGATAACTTCATCTGTGACTTTCACACCGGAGGCCTGTGAAGAGAACAACCTGTTAATACAGCATCTGATGGTTTAACAATTAAAGCAGCTAGAACTGCCCTTTATTCTTCAAGACTGTCATTACAGAGCTACTTAACACATCAGGTAGTAGTATTAATAATGAAACAAGAAATTATTTACCAAGGTGGACAAACCTGCAGGATCACTGGTGCAGGTTTCATATGGTGATTTTTTTTTTTGTTTGTTTTGTTTTTAAGATCAAGAAATAATGCTCTAAGTGCAAGACTTATACATTTAATTTGCAAAACGGTTAAAATACTGGACTAGTTTGTAATTTTATCATTCTCTTGGTCTCTTGGGGGAAAAAAAAAGGAAAAAATTAGGTTCAAATTGAATAAAAATGGAGGGACTTTCTTACCTGCAGAGGCTTTATTAAGTTGTGATGGTGACACTTGTATTTTTCTTACAACACATAAGTATTAGTTTCATCCTAAAAACTGTTTTGGCTGAACTACATATGCAGATGCAGTAGTCTTTAAGAAGCCATTAGTAACAATTTAAGTATACAAATACAGACATGGTAGAACTTGAAAGCCATGTGATCATCACAGTCGGTGGGAATTCTTGTGAGGATGACTAAGAAGAGGAACTAGAAGACCAAAATTTTGTAGTCATTACAAGTTGTTGTGGTATAAGAAATCAGCTATGATCAGTCAGTAGTGCCATTTATTATGGATAAGGTCAGTCTGAAGGAATACTGAACAGAGGGAAAATATTATGAGGCCTGCTTGGCCTAAAGTCTGATTTGAATACTAATAATTTGGTTCATCTTACAGGTGTTTCAACACTTTAAAGACTATGGCAGGAACTGGAGATGGGAAATATTACCAAGGTTATAGAAAACGGTTATGCATCTCTGCCAGAAAAAACTGACCATGTGGGTAAGGGTGTGGTCAGGAATTAAGCATTTCAGTGTAGGGTTCAGTCAAAAACAATGAGGCCTCTGTTTGAACACAGAATACAAATTAGTCACATTGCAAAGTCACAGCTGCTCCATAAATTCACTCAATCAAGTCTTCTGACTCTGTTTAAGACACTTTGACGTGAGAATGTGCTGTCTCAGGAGAAGAAAACTGACAACTGTGAGCAATGTGTGAATGGAAAAGAAAAATAAAACACGAAAAGGAAATGATGAGACAGGAAAGACGGAAAAGAAACAAAACTGCAAAGGAGCACAAGCAGACAGTGCATGTTTGCTCAGGGTGTTAAAGCTCCGTGTAATATAGCGTGGAACTTAAAAGGGATAAGGAGAAAACAACTGTAACTGTTTTTTCAATAAAGCACGCAATTTAGTAATTTCCCAATGTCCCTTTGCTGTTATAAAGTTTATAATTTCTTTATAAACTCTGCATAGCATGACCAAGCACATGACATCTCTCCCATTGCATACTTTCTCCATAGAGATTCATGGAAATATCTTACCGACATGCCTTGCTTCTCCTGCACACAAAATGACTTGCATGCTTAAGGTCCTATTTTAGCTTCCTTTTCCACCTCCTCATCGTCTTGCCTTGCCACAATTTTGTTTGTATTCTGTTTGTTAGTGGAAGCAACTGAGATCACCATGGTGATGATGACTATGATCTCACCTTATCTACTCTAAACCCCTAACACTATACAAATAAAAAAAAGTGATCACAATTCAAGCCTGTAATTCTTTTATTCTCTCAAACATAAAAACAATAATAATAACAGCCTCACACATTAGATCATTTAAAAATAATTTAAAAAATAAATAAATATTAGATCCCTTCCATGGGATTACTTTTTGTACTCTGCAATTATAGTGTGTGATGTGCATTTAACATTTATTATCTGCGTATGTTTGTATCATAGATGCTACGCCGCTGTCTATGGATACGCACCTCGATACAGATCCATAGACAGCGGCCCGTTAGCTCGAGCTAACTGACCCATCACTACCAAAACGACGTTACATAAAGGTTATAATCTTGTCAAAAATCCTAGCGGAAACGTTTACATAGAGTGCACACCTAAGCATGTGTTAACTGGAAAGATATTAAATCTAAATACGGTGCTAATTAAAAACGACATCAGACAAAATGGACTTTGCACCAAATTCAGGGTGGGGCCGTGAATGCAGCACACGCACGTGTGCGCTAGCTTTCTATATAAGGCAACTAAACAGACCCTTGTTCGATACATTCATTTATTATTACAACATCAATCTGTTAACATCCTTCGATTCTTCCATTTACTGTCAACCAAGGCTACAAGTGACCTAAGGTAAAAGCGTGTGATCAACCTGCGCCTAAGACATCATCGTGAGGAGGCCGTAGACAGACAAAGAAACTAAAATCTCAGCTAGAGCCATAATGGATGTCATTCTCTGCTGAGCTAACCCCAGCTAGCTCAGTTACATCAGCCGGGACGCCCCGAGGCTGATGCACCTGCCAGGTCTGCACAGTTAAACCACGGAGGTAGAGACAAGGGAGACGTGAAACACTGGGAACACGATGCAGTTTTTAAAAAAAAAAAAACAAAAAAAAAACGCCAGCGCCATGGTAACGGTGTGGACGTTAACTCCGACAGGGCCCTATAAAGAACGGCTTTTTTTTTGTCAACGAAACACGGGATGATGAACGAAATGGCGCCAGCTGTTTTGCACCGTTGGTGGATATTCACCTTACTATCTCAATCGTGTCCGTATATATAATTATACATATATGTATATATATTTATTTAAAAAAAACCCTGCTGCGCTGATTATTTTCCAGATGTCATTTATGCAAAAATATGGCTTCACTGCGCTCCATTACAGCACAACCTAGCCCCGGCTTTAGCTGACTCCTGCGGCACTCAGCCGGCTTGCCATGTTGGATGCTAAAATCAACATCAACGTCAGCAAAACAAACATAAATCGACCTCAGCAGCCCATTATGATGAAATTTGGGAGTAGAAACAGTGGTAGTATGTAGATAGCTCTAACGTTTAAAAACCAAAAACGACGTTGAACTTACCATTGCAGGAGCAGAGAGCAGGTCAGTGTTGGTAGAAACTGAATGGACTAGTAATGAATTGTCGGCTCCTCTCACACTGAATACACAGCGGGAACGCGCATGAGTGCGCGCCACTGCCTGGAGCGAGGTGTACGAGCGGGGACGCGCGTCAGTTCACCAGTATAGTCTGGATGCTTTGTTGTTTTCAGGTTTGCTCGCATATATTGTCATATTGGCCCCATCATTTTATATAAGCTACACAAAAATTAAGAGAAAATAAACACATTGACCCCTCTTCTTCAACGTGCCTCTAAATTACTACCGTTTGAAAGTAGCAGTCATTTCCCTTGAGATAAAAATGCTTTTTTTATGCCTTTTCCCTAAAATTTATTGGCTCTTGCTCAATTACATTTTGCCTCCTTGAGAGGTTACGGTAAGAATATGTGAACAAATCAAACTACCAAACCTGATAGAGAATATTAACATTAATAATAAAATCATAAACAATTTCATTATACTTTACGTATTGGACTGAAGAATTATTTACTATTGCTACATTAATACACGTTGAGCTAAAGTCGCATAAATAGTTTGAACCAAACCATTTTTGGTAGTATCACACATGCCTCAGTTTGGAACATTGTTTTGACGTAAATTCATGTTTATTGTACGTGGTTGTTGTCATGAGGGTAATTGGAGAAGGCCTAATCTTTCAAACAGCTGATTCCGTGTTAGATACGATCACACCAACGGCCTCTGGAATGACGGTAAGTAGAGCGGCCTCGCTGCTGACGGCCCGGCGTGAAACGCTTTCCAGAGTGGGAGGAAAGTCTCCGCCGTCCCTCCCCCTCTCACCGCAGCTCCCTCCCCGTCCCTCCCCCTCTCACCGCAGCTCCCTCCCCTTCATGCCGTTTTTGTTGAACTCACTTCCAAATATGGAAACAAACGGTGAGCGGCGGAGGCCGGTGCACGCGCCTCGCTCACGGCGCTAGCAGGGTCGGGCCGCGACGCCGATCACCATATAAGGAAGAGAGGGACACCAAATTCACTGTAGAAGGTTTTTTTTCCTTTGTACAGCATCGCGTTGAAGGGAGAGAAGCAGACACGAGAGGGAGAGGCAGACGTCCAGGCGGGAGGAAGCGAGGAAGGGAAGGAATGATACGTGACATTAGCACATCTGTTTAGGGCGAAGAAAATCACTTTTTTTTCTACCTCTGAGACCTGGCTAAAATGATGACAGTGTTGTTGTAAACAGTTACCCTGGAAACTGACCTACATTCATGATGTAGAGCAAAAACAACCAGATGAACTTAACCTCTCACTGTTTTCAATATCACTGACAGAAATGAATAATATCTGTAACCAATGTAGTCGGTCTGCTATGTATATTACTTTTTACATGTACTTTTATCTTGACTGATTTTTTTTCTGCAGACTTTAGATTTAGACTTTTCCCCCCATTGCATGTACATATGTATATGCAACACACGCATGTATATATTAATATAAAGATGTTTTTTGTCATGTGTCTTGAATGATGATGTATTGCTCACTTTGACAGTGAAAAAAAAAATATATATATATATATAATAAAATATATATATATCTATACACATACATAAATAATCTTGTACATACTAGAATAACCAATTTTCTTTTCTTAGTGTGTGTGTGTGTATGTATCAGAATCAAGCTTACTAGGAATTTGACTTTGTGTGGTTGGTGGAGTATTATAGTACAGACAACATACAGTATCTTAAGAAAAATTAAAAAAAAAAAGAGCTGTAGTGCAAGCTGAATGCAAATATACCATCCATATATACAATAGGATGAGGTGATTTCAAATAAATAGAGTCTGAAGATATTATGTTCATATAGCTTGTATGGGGGGATAAGGCAAGTAAGTACGTAATAAATATCAGTCTTAGAGCAAGTGAGGAACACAATTCACTGAGTGAGCAAGACATCATTATTCATGAAAAATGAAAAGGTATGTGACACATATCTTTGAATACAAATGGACAAAATGTGATACAGCAGATTTATTCAAGATATCTGTAAATATACACATCTGGAGATAAACTTGCAGAAACCTAGAATTTTAACTGTGTTGCTTATGTATGTTTTGTGTCATTGAGTTTGGGCCTGAGTCCTCGGAAGGACGCGCAGGGGTCCTTTGTGGTACCCAGGGGTTTTTGTCCATGACTCCCACTAAGTCATGGCTGCATGTGTGACTACACTATTTGAAAATGTTTTCATTTTCTCGTGCTACATATTATTAGCACTTACTAAAATTACATTCACACAAATGCTCTAAGTGGAACTGACACAGCTCCATTTATTTATATGGAATCCTGCATATTATATGAAAAACTGTAAATTAGTTAAATGAGAAAATAATTGTCGTACTCCATCACATTCATATTCTGAGTGCATTTATTATTATTTCATGTTAATAACGATATTTTCTTTGCTAAACTTTCTACTGTCTGATTTGATTTCATAACACTCTGGACAGTGAAGTTAGATATAAATCTAACCTAATCTTAATATATATTCAAAGGTTATCTTCAACAGAAGATGGTATGGTTGTATTAATACTTAAAAAGGAAATAACATTTAACTGAACCTACACATGCCTAGTAATTTCTTTTGTAAGGAAAGATAAATCTAATGTAACATTGGCTGGTTTAGAATACAATCTTACCATACAGCAAGTGGTGAGGTAGATGTGGCGTCAATATATGCATATATAAAACATACTGAAAAAATGCATTTCATTTTGTCAAGCTCTCTTTATTCTTTATAAAACAGCAATTTGAGTAAAGGCTACTAAACGCCTACCACACACGGTTACATTGGCCATTACAACAAAATTGCATGAATTCAATCACTTTTGAAACAAGCTATGTGCAAAAAGCACCAAAGAGGAGAGGAAGTGCAATTGTAAGTTTGTAAAAGAACCTGGAATTTCCTCCTCCTTGTGGAAAGCGACAGACATAAAAAGTGCATCTGACGGTGAAAAGTCACATCTGTTCTATTTCTACAGTCACTCTTTCCCCTGACTTCATAGCATTTCAATTTAATGAATTTGAGTACAAAGCCTTATTAATATGTTCTGTCTCAGTTTTATGCCTGGTCATATAAAATATTAGTTCTTAAAGTGCTCAATGCTGTTGTCACTGTGCCCTAATAGGATGCTGCTGTTGTTGTCGAGTTGAATATAATTCTATGTTATTCTAAAATGCTTTCCAGTTAATTTCTCCAATCCAAAGTTGACTTAAAAAAAAAAAAACATAAAATAAGAAACAAACAAAAAAAATCAGTCATAATATGTAGAGATTTAGGACATTGCTGCAAATAATCATTGTCCTTTAATCTACAACCTCATTCATTCTGAGTTGGCATGAGAAGCCTCGCTTGGTCCCACAAAGAAAAACCTAATAATTTCTACTGTGCAGTAACGGAAAATAACAACCAATTGATCAACTGGCTGCTACTCGTCGGAATAATTAAGCCAGCCTAAATCTATAATTAAATTATGTGATTGTAAGACGTGAAGAAAAACTGTGACCGGAGCACCCAGAGCTTTCAACCTGGATTCAAAAGATTCATTACGTGTAATGTTTATCCAAAAAAAAACAAAAATCAAACTAAAATGACCTCTTTGTGAAGAATTTTTGTAGTAGAACTTATAATCTTCTTTACTTGTAGCCAGGTTGTAAATGTGAACACTATAAAAAAGACTAAACAGTGATTTAATTGGTGTTTCAGTGGCATGGACAGCTCAAAATATAAATTTATTGAAGTATTATTAAGTATAAGAAGATCACTTCTGAGCTGGAAGAAAGAAGACCATGACTGCATTTGCAGCACTTCTAACAATTATTAAAATTGATCTTATGTGTTTTTTAGTGTTCTGAAACAAATAGCACAGAGGAGCTGCCAGTGTGAGTGGGTGTAACTGCCAGTTGCATTTCGCATTTTGGTCTATTTGAACGTCGTGCTTGTTATTTGTTCCGTGTACAGTACATTTGTGATGAGTGTTTTCTTGCCATTTAAACTGAAATCACTGCAAGAATTCACGCTTGTATTCATCGACATCTGAAGTGAAAGGAGGAAACAGACTATTATTCAAACAAGCTAGAACACTTAAAACTTCATCTTTGGCTGACTAGTCATTACATTGCTCCAATAATGGCTTTCATTCTGAGCTTGAAGCATCTGGAGAACGCATGTTGCTGTAACAGTACTTATGTAGCATCTCCAAACAAACATTTAAACTCAACAAGTACTCGGAGCTCCTCCTAGTGTGTTCTGGTCTCTGCTCCAAGAAATACATGCTGCACTCCCAAAAAAATGCTTGTTTATACCAAGTGTGAAGCAAATCTACAAAAAACAGAATGGAATGTTTAAAGGTACAGAATTAAAAAAAAAAAAAATTAGAGGCAAGGAAACATGTACAAATATATAAGCTTTAAAGCTGCATTTTTACGTTTTTAAAGATAAACTGCTGAAGCTCTGAAAATGATCCCTACTACCCATGTCTTAGCAGTATTCAGCCAAGTTAGGTAGAAAAATAAAGTGTTTTTTTTCTTTTTAAGTTCAAGGGTAAACATTGACTTGTCCACTAACACCAATTGTAAACCTAAAATTGAGGGCGTTTTCTTTTAAACACACGAACAATTAAAAGTTTGATGATGAAATCCCTGTTTTTAAGCCTGGACTAAAGTAGGCTGGTGTAATCTGCATAAAAGAGATGCTGGTGAATTGGCATTGTGCTGTTACTCTGTGCCAACAGTTGATGGAAGGTCAGGCTTACGTGCTGAATGCGTATTTGTATTGTGTGCACTTCTCTCTGAATCAAGATTGGGATCCTCTATTTGGATTTCTTTCGCTCACGGGTACTTCCACCTCTCGACTTGTTCAGCGCCACAGTGGCCTGAAAACAGACAGACACAGACAACTCGGTTAATTCCATTGGATATTGACTGAAGTATGTCATACAAGGCTGACATTACTCTCCCCGTGCTGTGGTAGAGTCACAGATTGTGTTTTTGTCAAGGAATTCGTGCAGTGTTTCCTGATACCGGCCCTCGAGGGCACCTGCCCTGCATGTTTTAGATGTTTTCCAGGGAGAAATTAAATTCTCACATCCTTGAAAGCAGTCAGTCGAGGCTTTTAGACTCTTGCTGATGGCCGTTCATTTTCAATTCATACCTCGTTCATGCTGGATCAGCTCAAACATTTTTCACTTTGCAAATTTATCAAATAATAAATTTATTGGAAAAAAAGAAAAAAAAGATCACATTCAGCAAAAGGATTTACAATAATCTACAGATAACTAACAGCAAACACTGGAGGCAACTGCTTCTCTTTGACTCCGTTAGATAATCGTTTTCCAAAAAGCAACAGAGGAGTGGTTTTCAGATAAACCTTGCGTATGAACCCCAATCCACCACAGAAAAGCAGACCCGGCTGTTAGAAAATAGCTGCTGTAACAACAATGATAAGCAAAGCTGTGATAAGATTACTGCCCAGTACACTTCACTGGAAGAGGTTTTATTTGGCTGAACAGTGCCCTCTCCCCTCATAAATGTCCAGTGTCAGACTCTGTCAATATGGAAACCTGACAATCTGACGTACACATGTACTCACGTTTGTAAATGGCAATGCAAATGGCGGCAAAACGGTCTATTGCCATGCAAACAAAGAACAGGGTGAAGCTACATCCACATCAATACAATTTAATTTATTTCTTGTGGTTTTGCCTCACATCCACGCTACTCTGGCAAATTTAAGCCCCAAAAATGGGAACAAAACCAAACAAATTAAAGAAAAAAAACAGTTCTGTTGTAGAACTTTCCAGTTTTTAAACACAACTGTTGCAATCTGATGTGGACCACATGGAGACAGAGCTGCTGACTTAGTTGTTCATAGCATGAGCCGTTTATGCAGCCAAGGTCTGTATTTAATACGGCTGCCAGTGATGCATATGCAGGAGGAAAGCTACAATACGAACAATCGACAGTAAAGATAATTTGCAGCAGATTTTTCAGCCTGTTTACTTTCTACTCATGTGCAACTGCCCAGTGAGCTCCGGTGGTCACGCGATTAATTTTGCACTGTAAAACCACACGGCGTATAGTGCGGATGGAGCTGAAACGCTAAGTATAGATGTGGATGGATATTGTTATGAAACAAATACAGAATAATGAAGATATATCCAGAGTGTCCTCTGAGTGAACCTTTTAGAAATCACATATATTGTAGTAGTTACTCTCAGTTTTAAACAGCAGCACTCTTTTTAGTGGACAGCTTTAGATGTTTCATATTTCCCACATGATTGTGTAATCCAGGGTTGAGCAGCTGCATCTGGTACCAAATTACAATCTTGACGCACCCCCGTAGTGTATATGAGAGTGAGAGCAAGTCACGTCATTTCCAGTTCCCTCATTTCCTCTTGTACTGAGTCTCACTATCCAGCACATAAACTTGAATTTCTTGCTCTAAAATGGGCAGTGACAGAAAAATGTGACTATCTCTATGGCTCCAGAGAAAAATGTATGCAAGGAACTTTGTGCTGCATTTCACTGTACAAAAAGTGCGATACAAATAAAGTTTGAACTGGATAAGTTGACTTGGTTATTACCTTTTATTCTCTCTCTAAATCAATATCAGTGCTTCCACACAGCAAATTTAACAAACATAGCCTTACAACAGACTAATAATACACAGTCTGGAACCAAAGAAGACAGTTAAAAACTACTGTCTGCTTGTTTAGTAAAACCTTAAAATTGGTGAATCTTCTTTTGATTCTTTGAAACATCAATCACTCCCTCTGGTGGCCTTTACTAGTACAAGCAAATGTTCATGGAGCTGCCACATCCCCACACCCACACACAGACTGATGGAGCAAACATAAACTGGTCAACAAATTTGTTCCCACCTGTTCCAGGACGATGCCTGCAGCCTGGTCGATGGCTCCACCCATGGTCCGGTATCGACCCGAGTAACGGATGAAGGCCCACATGAGCATTGCCATCATGACCAAGCCCAGAGTGCAGTCACACACAAGGGCAAAGGTAGACAGGCCAACAAAGAGCAGCACTCCTGACAACACGTAGAGGAGACAGACCAGGACAAAGAGCACGGCGGGTGTCCGGAAGGCGCTGAAGAGATTCTTAGACTTTAAAAAGAAAAACCAGGAGATTAGGAACAGTTCTGAAGTCGCATCCTTTCCAGAAACACGTAAACGGTTCAGATGTTCAACAATTAATCCCTCCAAGGACAAGCGAAAGACAGAAATACGCACACAAAATCAACCATACATTACCTCATTGTGCTTGCTGAAGGACAGCCACATTTCCTCCAGCTCCTTTTCCAGCTGCTCTTGATAACGGTCACAAAAATCCTGTCCACCCATCTTCTTGGTGGATGAAAAAAGGTGAAGGGCCTCTCCGGAGAAAAAGTGGTGCTTCTCCTCCAGTGAGTCAGGAGACACATATGGCAAGTCTCCCCCACACACCTACAAAGGTTGCAAAGAGAGTGGTCACAATTTCCATCAACCAACTCAGTTCTTTTACATGCCATCTAATCTAAAACATTAAAAGATGCTGATGATGTTTTAATTGCCCAAACTGTCCAACAGACATCAGCAGACAGTGAAGATGTGCGTTTCATGGACTCACCTTCTCCATGTTCTTGTAATACTGATCTTTAGCTGTTGCCACGGCCGCCAGATTGTTGGCCTCTGCTGTAGCCTTTTTAAATAAATGCACATATGTTAATAATCACACGAAAAAGAACTGAACTGTCATTTGGTACCAAATGACCTTCTTAATCTGGTACTAATCCAACACATACCATAAGCATCGTCTTTGGTTGTGGCAAGTCTTCTCCCTGATAAATCTTGATGTAAGCCTGGTGAAGCAAAAGTGATGACAAATGCTATGATGAATGGACTCAGGATCACCAGGGGTTCTCAACTCAACCAGATTTTACCTTGAAGAACTCCAGCAGGCCTCTGCATGTGACTTTGTTGCCATTTATTTCTTTCTCAGCCAGGCGGTCTGGATGAAGCAGTTTAGGAATAAGCTTCTGCAGCTGCTCTTTGAACTCTGCCGCCACATCTGGGAGGAAAAAAAAGAAGAAGCAAAAAGCATGTTTAAAAACTTCAGAGTATACAGCTGGATGTCAGAATACATGAAATCTGGGGGTCTTACCACAAAGTTGTCCCTTAAAAGCAGGGCTGGTGGCAACCTTCAAGCCCGGATGAGGCAGCAGGAAACAGGAAATGTTGGTGAAGCATGAGTGGATGTGCTCCCTCACTGTCTGCAGCTCTTCATGCTGGGCCTCCTTAACCTTTTGAATACAACATTTAGCAAAAACAATACTTAAAATCATCATTGCTATGTTTATGCTAGTGAATTCATACTTCTCAGCCAAACCATTAATGGTACCTGTAGCCGTTTATCCAGGAACTCATTGCCGCCTTTAAACCCGTAGTCGTATTCATAGGGAAAACTCCAGTCCCTGACGAGAAACATCAATGACTGCAGGAACAGGAGAAAGGTGTAAAGGTAAAAAGAATGTTTATTTAACAAAATTATGCAGAAAAAAAAACAAACAAACAAAAAAAAACATGAACAACTTATATCAGCATCAATGGCCTCAACAAAATTTTATTTTACCTGAAAGGGCTTCAGGAATATCTCGTCCATGGCAAGACGGCCATACTCTGTAAAGAGCTGAGATGAGACAACACCCATGGTGCAAAATTAACAGAGATGAAAAAGTGGCAGGCAGTGAAACTACAGACAAAGGTTTATGTCAGCTGCAGAAAAACACAGATCTATTAAGATCTATTACAAAAGGTATCCACGTTTTTATTATTTTGACTCTTTTTTCACTCGGTTAAACACTACTTCCGATATTCAAACTATGAATCGCTAGCTTATATCTGGAGTCATTTAATGTTTGAGCCAGGCTTGACAGGGCTCCACATTTTCAGCTTAAATTTTCCAAATGTGAGCTACATATGTTCACAGCTAATCCCCGTAGCAAACTCCTAAAGGCTTCTCATGACTCTGAACACAATTTTCAACATTTATTTTTCTGCCTTTCCAAGACACTTTTGTGAGTTTGTTGTGGATCTAGTTTTATAGTCTTTTGAAAAAGAAAAAAAAAGCCCATCATGCCTGTGATACAGCTCACATGTCCTGGGAGCTTCCCCTCATCCTTTAGGAAATAGGCCATTCAGAAAGAGCGAGGTCTGTTAGAGCCGCTGACTTAAAAGTAGTAGTTTGTAGCATTTAGAGGAATTTGCGGGCACATATGTATAATGTTCACAACCATATGGCTAGAGACCACTAAAATGTTTTTGTTTTTTTTTTCTTTTGGAAATACAGTACAGTTGTCACACTAAAAAAGTACAGACCTGGAGCTGCTGCAGGTCATCCTCTTGAATGTTCTGTGAGACGTTGTATATCTGAAAAATATAAACCATGTGAGTGCACAGTACAGCAATAAAAGGGAAAACGCTGAGGTAAGCAGCAATCAGAGGAGATCATCCACCTGAACTGAACTGGTCATGGTGCTGAGGGCAAAGATGGTGGCACAGTCCTTCACGGTCGACTGGTCATCAAATGCTCCCTGAGTGTCCATCAACAAAACAGCCACCTGCAGCAGCACACGCAAGACACCCCACATGACACGTTTTAGAAGCAGCAAGTTGTTTTACATTGCAATAATATGTTGAAAAGTTAATCATTCCGTTTTTTTCGAGTTTAAGCAAACAGCCATGTCAATTACACTCACACAAACAAAGCAAATGTAGCGCTTCTAAATCAAAGTTGGACAGATGCCAGTCATGATTCTAAAAATCCGTACATCTGTGTTGAGAAAAAAAGCTCCATCTGTGTGCTATGAATTGTTGAGGACAGTCATCATTCTTCTTCACTATCTGAAGGATACGCGCTTCACTTGCTTCTGCCTACTCTGTCTCTGTTGCAATGACTCCTCCCTTCCTAAACCCCAGCAGAAGTACAACATAAACAGTGTACAAAACAATGTTGCCATCACCGACCAAATCTTAAACACTTTGTTCTTGTTTGGCAAAGACTTAAGTCTAACCTCTTGCCAAACATGCAAGAGCCTGCATTTAAACTCTTTGGTATCTAAAGCCTCTGTATTTTACTTCAAATGAAAAGTGACAAATGCTTTCTTAATCTATCATTCATCATTGACATAAGAGGTAAATCCAAACACTTTTGCACAAGCAGTCATCATCATTAGGTTACTGTTGTTTCCTTTTGGTAATTCCCACAGACCAAATAAAGTTGTTCAGTGCTACATCAGTGTGTGTTTTCAAATGACAAGCCCATGTTGCGGAGTCACCTGAATCCCAGTGACTTATTTGAAATAGTGATGATTCACTGATTACACACACAGACACACACCAATTCAACAATAATTTCTCTTTGTGGATTAAAAAGGTATTTTTGAATTGAATTGAAGGAAGGTACAGCCTCTGTTCTCGACTCATAGGTGCGTACTGGCACATGTAGTGCGACCTTAAATGTGGAAATCAAGAGGGATTAATATCTCCAAGTGGGTACCTCTGTTCCATCACTCCTTTGGACTGGGAAAACTTCACTCCACAGCTGGATGCCTGTCGTCTCTGGTTCTGAACCGCCTCTCCAAGAAAATCCAGTCAGAGGCTCATCATCCTGACCCAGCCAATTCTCATCACCCTGCAGGGGGAAAACTCATTACAAATCTGTAAAAATGTCTTACTAGATTTTTAAACTTTATTTTCCAAATTATGCATGATGTCCGAAACAAAAGGGAGTTTTTCTAATCATACGTAATTATCTGACCTGTTAGCTACTGATAAATATTATGGCAGCCAAAGTTCACAAGGCCTCAAAGTGGTAATTAAGGAAATGTATTAGGGGGGAAAATCTATATATATAAAAAAAAGATCAGTGAGTACTATGAATGTACACAAATATGTAGACACAAAAAGAAACAGAGCATTCACACAGAGTCCACTCCTTAAAGGAGGCAACAAGTAAAATCTCAATTATTAGAACAAGTTTGTTCACATGTCATGGCAGGGATGGGCATTCATATGGTACCATTACATACATGTTTTCATTTCAGTCACGTAGTTTTGGAGAACTTTCCAAGATGCTGAATTAATTAACATACAAAGAATTATCTCAGCTTGATAAGGTTCATTTTATCTACTTTTGTTTAACTATAGAAATATTTTTCTTTTGATCAGACAAATAGGTCGTTTGATGATGTAACATTACCTTGACATGTTTCGACTGTCACTTCAGTCGTCCTCAGAAGCGTCATCTGCCGTGTGTGATGGTGTCTTTAAATCAGCTGGTGGTATCCTGAGGGCGTGACCAACCTGACCAATCAGGCCGGTCACGCCTCCCTCCGCACGATGATCTCTGCAGGAGAGAGTCCCATGTGTGGGACGGCATGAAAGCCCCCTCGTCTCGGTTGACGGTGTCCCCGGCTCACCTTCTGATCTCCATAGCCTCAGTGATCCAGCGTTTAAATATGTTGTCCTCTGATCCAGTGATTTTTTGCGCTGTCCCAGTCCATGATATGGTTATTTCTTTTGCAGTGGTCTGATATGGCCGATTTCAAATTTGTCTGTTCTGCTTTTTCTTTTTGGGATTGTGTGAGCCGTCCTGTTGTTTCCTTTTCACATTGATTTTTATGTTCCTTTTTTCATATAAGAAAACTCATTCCGGTCTCCCCATGTATGTTTTCCCACATGTTTTGCACGGTTTTCATATATGATATTACATTTGTGGTCCACGTGCAGCTTGACTTTTGGATGGACTAATAGCTGGTGGAGTTTTGTATATGGTTTTGTTATTGTGTTGATTTTGTATTTCTTCATTGTCCTCCATATGCGCTCACTGATCCCCTGATGTACGGGGTCACCATGTCCTTACAGTTGCTTTCGGTTTTCTGTTTTGTTTTTTCCCCTTCTTTCTTATGTTGTATTTTGTTTTTGACCTGCTGTGCTCCTTTGTTGATGGCCCATTGTGGATTTTGGCAGTGTTTCAGTGCGCGTCATATGTGTTCCTCCTCCTCCTCGGTGATGATGCTGGCCCGTTCGAAGAGTGTCCTGACCACAGACAGTTTATGTGCTGTGGGGTGTTCGGATGTCCAGAGAAGATATTGGTCCGTATGTGTAGGTTTCCTGTATACTGTGATTTTTATGCTGCCATCTTCTTTGTGATGAATTTTCATGTCCAGGAAGTTTATGGTCCGCTTTGTTTCCTCCTCATGTGTGAATGTGATATAACCAGTGGTGCCGATGCTGTTCAAGTGTGTGTGTGTCCGGACTTGATCTTTTCTAATATGTCATCCACATACCTTTTCCAAAGTGTGGGTTTATATTGCATAAGTCCTTTAGATAAGGCTTTTGCTTCCAGATCTTCCATAAAAAAAAAAAAACTGCTCAATATGGCTGATAGTGTGTCTCCCATTACAAATCCTTCTTTTTGTCTGTATATTTTGTCTCTGAATCTGAAATAGGTGGACTTGGCCACAAATTTTAGGAGGCGGGATGTGTCCTCTACTGTGAGGTTTGTGCGTCTCTTGAATGTCTTATCTTTATTGAGGCGTTCTTGTACAATTCTGAGTGTGACGTCGATGGGGGTTTTGGTGACATCATGCAAAATGAAGATCTTGTCAGTTTCTACTTTTGTATTTTTTTTTTTTTTTTTAGTTCTTGTGCCAGTTCTTTTGAATTTTTGCAGTGTTGGTCTGTGAGTCCGAGAATAAGTTTGCTAATGTCTACTAGTGCTTTGGAGAGGTTGTAAGTGACGGAACCAATGCTGTCTACTGTGGGGGGTCCTTTCTGTGGATTTCTGTCGTGCCATAAAACTGGGGGGTGATGCTTGCTGTCGGTATTAAATTATCGTACATGTCCGCGCTTTTAACTGTCTTTTCTTTTCCTCTGTGGGGTCCTTTTTGAGTGTCTCGTATGTGTTGCCGTCTCCTAACACGGTTCCCATCTGGCTTGTGTAGGTTTCTGTGTCCATGATTACTGTTGTTCTACCTTTATCCGCCGGTAATATGGTGATGGTGTTGTCTGTTTTTAGTGCACGTATCGCCTTTTCTTCTTCTTTTTGAACATTACTTTGTGGTAGTTTTGCTGTTTTTAGGATCCCTGCGACAGCGTTATGTAGTTCTGCTTTTTTTCCGGGCTCTTGTATCTCTCTCCTGCAGAGATCATCGTGCGGAGGAAGGCGTGACTGGCCCGATTGGTCAGGTTGGTCACGCCTTCAGGATACCACCAGCTGATTTAAAGACACCATCACACGCGGCAGATTCATGTCAAAACATGTCAAGGTAATGTTACATTATCAAATGACCTATTTGTCTGATCAAAAGAAAAATATTTCTACAGTTAGAATTATTTCAGCATCCAATACTTTAACATCCTTTTGGAAAAAAAAAAAGAAGGTAGAGGGTATTCATGCGACGTCACAGCAGCGGAAGTCGGCATGGTTACGCCCTACTGAGTGGCAGAAAGACGGAGCTGAGTGGCGGCGTTGGCTTAAATACCATCTAAACTTAAAGAACAATATCAAAAATTGGGGAAGCTGATGTGATTGATTGTACAAACAAGTTGGAAAAGCAGTCTGAGCTAGAAAAGCAAAGCAGAAAGAAAAGAGAAGCAGATGAATCGCTGTCTTTTTTCAAAAAAAAAAAAAGCCGCGCATACAATCCTGTAATGCTTGAATGAACACTGTATGTAAAGCAAGATTGTTAAATAAACATGATCTTCTGCAAACTCTTTACTGAAAAGTATTTAAATTGTTTTAACGTAACTGTCAAGTCAGTCTAGATAAGCTTATGTCTCACTTTCCAACCTTAAACATGAAACAGTGTGGAGAAATAGCCAAGATAACACCAAAAAGCACCGCAAACCTCGGTTTAGAACAACAATGTAAAACATAATTAACAGTTTAAAACGTGTCAAACGGCTCATTTGAATGAGAGAAACGTACATGGTAACAGTTCAAAAGCAGTAGTCAGTAATTTAGTTGCTAATTTTCCGGCTTCGCCCTGTGTATTTTCCCGGCGTTGAAATCAGATACATATAAATGTCAGGATACGTGAATTCTGGCCACGTGTGAACGTTCGTGGACCACTTGTTCTTTTGTAGCTCATACAGGATAATGTTGAGTTCAACTGTCCTCAATTTCAAGTCATATTCAACATCATTCCTGTATCGCTGTGTTTACTGCTATACTCTGCCGTGTTGAATGGGTTTGTTCGCCACTCAGTCTGACTGAGAGGGCGTGGCCTAGAGGGGAAGTGACGTAAACCCTCTACAGGGATGCTTAGAAAGATCAGATAAAACAGGACACTGGAAGGTAATATCGCAGTCCGACTTACCTTTCTGTACATGTAACGAATCATGAAATCAAGCAGGAAGCTTTTCCCCTTCCTGAAAGCTCCGGCAACTGACAGCACCACCACATTTTTGTCTCTGACTTCAGGAGCCAACAGAATGCGAGCCAAAGCCTCTGTGTCCAATGCAAAGGAGTGATCCTCCTTACACACTGTGACGATCTGAACTGGGCCTGGTTCGCTCCCCATTCTGTAAAAGTACTGATCCCTGTGATAATCAAAGACAAAATAAATCAAACTGGCATTAAAACAGGAATCATTACAAATCTGCAACCACTGACCAGTTTGTAGTCTTGACTTTGTTAATCAGAACTCCTACAGTCCACCAACAAACCAATGTCACTGAAGACACATTCAAATATTTTGCAAAGCTAAGCAGAGACTGAACTTGCAGAGTGAGTCACAGAGATTGTGCCACCCTACACACCATTCGCCAAGCACCACCAGAGTCTAGACGTTGCAAGTAAAGACAAAACTCAATCATTTCAAACAGCATTGTTATCTGACGTCTTCATCACACAATGGAGAAGATACATGGATTGTGACCGTCAGGTGGTCGAGATAAATTCTTACCCCATTATTGCTGAGAAGTGTCAGCTTTAGGACAACCATTTTTGAGTCTGCAGTTTTTTTTATTTCTCTACATGTAATTATTCAATTAAAGTTTTGATGGCAACTCAACAATTTGTTACTGTTTACCAGATTTAGACTCAAAGGATTATCAGGTTACCTGTACATTGAAAAAAAAAATACAATAGTGTGTGTCTTGACTAAAAAACTAAAATGAACATATCAATTTTAGGCCCTGTGGTGCTTGGATTCATTTTTATTTGGTCTGTCACCACAAGAGATGTCAATAAAGAAAAACATGGTCACATGAAAATTAACAGAAACACAATTTTTAGACTTAGTAATAAATAATGCCAACAATCATTAGCTGTTGGCCTGGTAGGCAAATTTCAGATGTACAACACTTTTCTAGTCTCTTATCTTGCCCCAGTTTGTCAAATAAATTAATTTTCAGAGGATAATCTGTATTTTGCCTGTGAAGGCTGAAAATTTAGACAGGAACAGATCCTTCCATCAAAGACAATGTCCATCTCTGTGTAGGACAGGCTGTGGATGCTCTTATGTGTGTCATGCTTCTCTGCCTGCAGCTTATGGATTCTGCATGCTTTCCAATACCCTGTTCATTCCAGCTGCTTCAATGAGTCTCATTGTTGCTGGTTTGGTTTCTGGGGAAAACGTCTTCTACCAGGAAGGTTGGGAGGTAACTTGGTGCTATCCAAAGCTTGCTCACATTTATCAAAACTCAGCATCTCAAAGGCGTGGTGCTGTGAAGCAGCATGCCAGACATTTCTCTGTCGTGAACATGTTGAGAAGAAGAAAAAAAATCCATGCAACGAACACAGATACGCTGCTGAGACTGACTCTGTAAAATACGCAACTTTAACCGCGCCTGAGAGCTCTGGACAAGTAAAAGTGAGCAAAAACAAACAACAAAAAAAGAGATTAACCTTGACGTATTCCAGATAAAAGTGAAGAGTGTTTACCAATTAACCACTGTAGAAAACTATGAGTAACCTGCATGTATTCAAACAAAAACAAATCCACAGCATGCGTCCGCCACTAAGAGAGTTGAAAACCCGAACAACGAGGCAATTTTAAGGCTTTTAAATAGCATCTAGTTTACTTTACTGGTAGTTTCGACTGGTTCATAGTGCAATGTTACCTTTGGTGTCTTCAAACAGCTTCAACGCAGTCTTGTGAAAGTCGAGAAACGACTAACTTTCTATACTGGTTCAGTGACAAATATGAGAACTTTTTTCCATCACGAAACTTACATGCTTCCGGCTTTTGCCAGCGCAACGTCACATGGGAAATGAAGTTTCGGCGTGACTCAGTCCCTCGATTTGAGTTGGCCACAAACTACATATCCATTGTACCACTTCACGTGTCAGGTATGGGAAATGTAGTTCCCAGTGTAAAAGTGACGAATACGGAACTACTGAGTAAGTAATGCAAAACAGTACTTTGTGTTTGTGGTTATACAAATCTTATCCAAAATAGTTTTGCGGTTGAAACAAACATCGTAACTTAGGAACAGGGTTTGCTTTAGGATGCATACAGAATTTATCTGTGATATCCCATACTTTTGGGGATGTAGCTCCCTCCAACGGTGTTATTCATGTATTAATAAACACATTCTTAAAACACCAAACATACAATACATAAAAAGAAAATGGGATAGTAGGACAAACTAGGATACAAGAACAAAACATAGATTTTAATTCGTAAGACCATTAATGACAGTGTTTGTTGGATTAAAAAAATCCAAGGTAATACATATGTGCCCTGAAATACAAAAGCGTTTAAATGGCAGTGAGTCAATCAAAAGTGGAAGTAAATTATTCCTGATTGATATCAAATAAGACTACATGATATTATCCAGGGTTTGAACTATTCTGAGAACCAAGACAATCAAGAACGTACAGCAATATTGTGTAGATTAAAATTAAACAGTTAAAAAAAAGACATCTTGTCAACACAATCTGAAGAATGGGAAAGGTAACAGAAATAAAAGGAAATAAATAAAATAACGTTGAAGAGATTAATAAAAAGAAAACACAAAGTAACTGTGTCACTATCACTAAGTAGTGGTTTTTTTGTGTGAGATCTACAATTGTAACCACATGATAAATAACATATTTCTCCATCAATTATTTTCGGAGACATAATGTTTCAGTAGGAACATTTCTGTAGGAAACTTAATCAAAAACTAGTTGTTCTATTTAAGTTGGAAGCACTCCTACCACACCTGAGAATGAGTTTACTCTTTTAGAAAACCAGAGTGAAAACAACAAAAACTAACTGTATGAATACTTTTCTTTCAGTTTTAAATAAAAAAACAAAACCATACATACGTGGCTCATATAGAACACTGAAGTATGATGGTAAAGTCAAGAAGTGTATCAAGTGCTCATAAATTAGTCCCTCTATCAAAATTGCTATTTAGTTACACAACAATACATAATTCAAACGGCAGTGTCAATATCTTAGGGAAATGTGACAGAAATCAAACTTTGCGTTGATTTATTGGATTATTTTCTGACAGTGGACTAAAGCACTGCAGTAGCCAGTGATATGAGTTAATAGCCTCCACCTGCCAGGTCCAGCAGTGACCCAGCAGCCTCCTGGGCCTCAGCATCAAGCTGAAGGATCTCCACAGTCTCCAGGTCCAGCTCTGCCTCGCCTGGCAGCACCAAGTACTGGTACTGGTCAGATTGGTAATAGTGTAGCTCAATGTACCCACTGTCAGACAGGGGGTCCTTCTCCATGTCTTTGCTGACCTCCTCCTGTTGGTATTCAACCGACTCCATGGTGACAAGTTCCTCATGATCTGGGGTCAAAGGACATGGTGGGTTCTCAGCAAACGTTGGGTTATCAGGAGGGAAGATTTGAGGTGAGGAAGTGGAGAGGAGCAGGGTATGAGAAAGAGGGTCTACATGTGGAGAAAAAAAGCAGACAGACAGAAATAACTTCATGAATAACCATGACATTGCAATGAAAAATGTGTTTTTGTACAAGCTGATTGAATAATCACTAATCAGATTCTTCAGCAAGCATGCAGGAGTGTTCAGTGCACAGGCCCAGACATGGAAAAAAAGAAAAAAGAGGGTTATGACGAAGACTAAGCTAGGCTACTGCTCAGTTACCAAGGTAATAAAAGGTGGTTGGCATGCCAACAGAACACAGACACAGGAACAATGTTGCATGCTGAGAGTGGGGAAAAAGCTGAATGTAATAAAGGTGTCATGATGTTCACTGATGACAAACTGCAGACTGAAAGATATTTACACAGGATCGTTTATGTAGATTTGCTTCCAAATAAAATGAAATGGCCCTGATGTGGGTACTAACCTGAGACGTCTATTGTATCACACATTGCTGGTGTCTCATAGTCAGTTCCTTCCAACCTGCAAACAACATGTCAAGATAGAAAACTATGTTTTTTTCATAATTTCAATCAATTTAAATGTAAGGTTCCTCAAAAACTCCTGTTATTCATAACATTGCAGACAGAAATCGTATTTTAGCGGGCCAATTAATTATGAACGTATATATCTCAGCTGCAACCCTCAAACCTTTGGATGTTGTTTCTTGCTCTGCTTTGACTTGTCACTTTTGTTGCGCGAAGATGTCTATAGGACACAGTTTAATCCAGTCGTGAGGTCTTTATTGTTTTTCATCCCATTTATCATGTTCAAATTAGTGGTTCATGTTGTAGGTGCCAGCTGACTTCAAAACATCCAGTTTTTCTAACAGTGCAGCTACAATGTTGAATAACATGCATGACAAGTCAAAGACTGATTCATATATATCATAAAGGTAATTCAACATTGTTGACATTCTTTACTTCTAATTGGACTTGCATTGGATACCTCTTTGGATTATTCTTTGTAGTAGTTTGCTTAATTGACTTTAGTTTTTTTTTTTTCGTAATTACAATCAGAGGTCTTTGTTTGTATCTTTTCTTACATAGCCATATAAAAAATTAAGACTCAGTTTTGAATTAACAAAAGCACTTAGGTATTTTTGAACTGATTGAATTGAAGTTGAATAAAGTGCATGATTTTATAGTACTTCCAAAGCTGTTTGACACAGTCTTAGTGCATACAATGAATTGCATCACTCACAGTGCAGGCCTATTTAACAGATTGCTGTTGTTACTGTGATAACTGTGGGTCTTCCTCAGCACCTCCAGGAGCGTTGGTCGATACTCCGGACACACACACCAAAGTGACCCCTTCCCCACTGACTGCAATGAACACAACAAAGCTACTTGTTACCATCGAATAACACTGACTCATCAGATGGTACATCAGCCATGGGTGAATAAGATGATATTTTCCCAGAGGGAGGTGTTGTTTTAATAAGATAATTTTTCAGTTCAGTGCGTTGCTCAAAGAAGCTTCAGTGAGTTGGATAATATCACGTTCGAATTCTGTCTACAGTCATACACATTGTCATGAAACTCATGGGTTATGTACCCACCTGGCCCTTGTCCCTCTGAATGCGACGGAAACTCTTGCTCAAGGACAGATTGTGTCTAACAGAGTTCCTCCAGCCTCCAGATGCTGTCCTGTAGTAAGGAAAATTGTTCACAATCCATTCGTAGATGTCTTTCACTGGAAGCCTCTTGTGTGGAGAATCTTCTATCGCCATGAAGATCAGACTGCTGAAGGAATACGGCGGCTTTGACGAGGCAGGAGGACAAACAGGTTGTGCAGATGTGCAGGAGTCTTGCTGAGGAAGGAGTGTCATTTTGGCAAGCGGTTGCAGTGGGAGCAGGTTGCCTCTCTGATGCAGCCAGTTGAGACAGGTCAGATCATCTTGGTCACATACATTTTGCTGCCTGAGATACTGAGTGCTTTGTCCTTGGAGACAATGAGGTGCAGTGCTGTGTGAGAGTGAGGAAGATGAATGATGAGACTCCACTGTTGCAGGGGAAAGTGAGATTGGGGATGGCGGGAACGAGATGGGGGAAAGTGGGAGCGAAACACGGTCATTTGAAGAGGTCTGCTGGGATGAAGAGGCAAAGGGCAGAGACCTTCCAGATGACACTGTGCAAGAGCTGTTCTTCATTTCTCAGGAGGAAATGTCTTGGGTCATTCAGCTGTGTAACTGCTGAAAGACGACAGAAATCAATCAGGACTGGGCCTGTAGGGAATCCTTTACATTCAGAAAAAGAAAAAAAAATTACAGGTTCTCTCAAAGTCAGATAATCAGTAAACGGAAGTATCATAGTGGGGTAACAGTGAACATATACAGGACTGTCTCAGAAAATTAGAATATTGTGATAAAGTTCTTTATTTTCTGTAATGCAATTAAAAAACAT
>JBAMYA010000002.1:5391759-5429101 GCA_037176975.1 Arrhamphus sclerolepis | reverse complement strand
GCTACAGTGATATTATATCATGAAACTTGATTAGAATCATGCAGTTGTTGTAAAACAACAGCTAACAACAGTGATTCGTGGAACAGACACTTGTTGTGAAATTTCAATCAAAACCCAAATATCCCTAACCTTCTGTGAGTAGTGTATATCTTAGGCCATTACTTATGGATGATTGCATTCTTTTTTGTTTTTACATTTTACACAGCACATATGAGTTAATGAGCAATCATCGGTGGATGTGTGTCTGATTGTAATTGTTGTTTTTGACTATATGCAGGATCCAGACAAATATTGTCTCATTTTGCCTGCACTACAGCTGTATGTACAGCAAAGTGACTTAAAAGTTAAGCTGACTTAGACAATTAATTAAAACTGACACTCAGAATCAATAATCAATGTTATCTTGCTCATGTGAATTATTTCGCTCTCTTTTTAAAAAAAAAAAAACACTTAATGACCATGTGTAGTTTAACTGTTTGTGCTTCTTTTCACTTATTTAAAATCAAATATACTCTTTTAATAGAAAAATATCTCAGTTTGATTTGTTGATTATATTTGAAGCAAAAACCCTGTATGAGGCCAATATGTTTTTTTTCCCTAATTGTTTGTTTTTAAATCATGCGTCAGAACAAAAGAAAGGAAGTAGCTACCATGAATGTTTTTTCCTGTAAAAGGACAAATGGTGGTGATTCGGGTCTCCACTTACTTGCTCGGTACCCATGATGTGGCAGCTCCATTGTAACGCTTGTTGACGTTAGCTGGAAATAAAAACAATGACATGTTACCGACACCTACGCTAAGATTACCTTTAAACCTCTGTGAACTTTGAACATGTAGCTGTAGCTTCAGACACTATTTAATGCTGACATGAGGACATTTTTTAGTAAAAAAAAAAAGAAAAGAAAAGAAATAATAATAATTAAAAAATATTGTTCCTAACAGTTAACGCTAGCCTCCTAGCCAGACGAGCTAAGTTAACGTCACATTATCAAGTGCTTATTAGTGCAAAATGACTATCAGAACAAATAACTTCACCTTATACGTGACCATTCAATGTATTTCTGAGGAATAAATTGATATTACTAGATAAATATGAAAGGAAGGCAGACAAGTTCACTTACCTACACAGCTAGCGGTAGATGCTAGCTACGTGGCTACGTGTTCCTCCCTCTAACGGTGGTTGGTTCACTTCAGTCTGCCTGCGTGGCACAAAACTAGATCAAATACACAAATATGCCGGCGTGTAAACGGTGTTTCCAAATGTTAGATTTCTGTTTGTGATGTGGGGATCACAAAGTATGTCTTTCAACAGTTCTAAGCAAAGACGAAAACCTATAGCCTCAGTGTTTAAATGGCAATATTTATATCAGAAATGCTGGGACTATAAACTGAGGAGGTTTGTTTAACATCTTCAGATACTGCAGCTGTGTAGTCGAGTGCAGCAGGTCGCGGGTTCGACTCCTGGCTCGTCGAACATTCTCTGGGTGTCAGCCACAGGGCACTGGAAAGAGCACTATTGGATTTCCAGAGGAAAAGTACATGTTGTGATAAAACTTCCAACTGATTAATAGAAAGGCACTTGTACTCTAATGGAAGATCAGCTAAATGGGGGGAGAGTTTCTTATTTAAAGAAAGTATTTTATTGTGTCACAATAGCTTTGCCAACAATTATAAACCAGTGGACATAATAAAACATTATAAAGATTACAATGAGATGCTTGACATTCATCACTGTGATTACAACATCAGAAAATAAATTTTGATAAGCAAGCTCTTTTTTTACTTTGACCATTGTGGTTGAATTTTGAAAGACTAAGAGAATTAATCATGTCATAAAAAACAACCCACCCAGGCAGTAGCCAGGTAGGATTAATTTGAAGCAGATGCTGTATTGATTACTACTGAGTTAAATGCTTATGCTACCAGAGCATTTGGTGTAGAATAAGTATTAACACAGATTTAAATAGATATTTGAATTTAGGGCACCCGTACATTAATTTTATTTTGTACTTATACTCCTATAATCTCAGTTCAAACAACGATTTATACTATGAATCAAGTCCCAAAATGCCAAGCTCCCATCCATACATCCATTTTCTATATATGCTCTATTCTGTCTGGGGTCAGGGTAGCCTATTATGATCTGGCAAGCCAGTCCATCAGGCATTCCTATAAGGACTATTTCTTATCCATTTATAAAATATTGCGCAAATTCAGTTCATTTTAGGTTTACTTAATTAATCCCAAAAAGGGAAGTTGTACATGCAGCAATTTCAATTATTTAAGTTTCTTCAACGAGTCATAATCGTTGGTTATTGGTGTGAGCAAGAATGATCAGTAGCTGTCTGTGATCTTAAGAAGCCTCCGATTGAAGACATTCTGTTGCTTTTGTATTGAAGAGATGACTCATTCATGTGATGAAACCTGTAGACGTAAGTACAGGCAGTGCTTTCGTGGTTTTGACAGTCAGCATAGTTTTGTTCAGGCCTGCATTGTGCAATCATAGTTAAAACTCTGCCCAATGTGCATCATTGCAAATTAACAAAGCGTAAACCACAACGCCTATCAAACAAAATAATTTGAACAAAGTGAGTGTATGTGTGCGCGTATGCACGTATGGGTGTGGGAGAGTGTGGGTGTGAGTGCTTTATGTGAAAACAAGTGAGGATTTTTATAAATTTTATTTTATTTTATTTTATTTTATTTTATTTTATTTTATATTTGTGATGAGTAACTAATCTTGGCTTTCTTCATCCCCCACCCCATAAAATGTAAATTATTTATGGAAAAATGGAGTAAAACAGAAATCAACAATATACTCAAACTCTTAAGTGGAAAAAAGGTGTCTGATGACTTAATACGTAAGCCTCAGGATGTAGATGTAGATGTAGATAAGCAAGAGGATGAATGACAGTGTGATCTGCATATAAGCTTGTGTCAGGCATGCTCTGACATGCCACCAGCCTGAGACCTTGTGGCCCTTTTCCACTGAGTTCTTGCTGAATTCCTGAAGCTTTAGTCATCTGATTCTCACCTTTGCCCTAAATTCCAATGAAATGACATTATCAAACATAGTGAAAACACAATACTCTTCATAGGTCCTCTTTATTGCTAATTACAGTGCATAATAATGATGACATTTGAAACATGCCACTGAGCCAAGTTGGGTAAGTCAGGAAGAGGTAAGAGCCTTATTTCACTTCTTGTTAATTTACCTGTTTATTTAATGTCCTCTGTGTTAATATATAGGGACCCAAGTTTTAAAAGTTCAGTCTCTCAAACTAAGTGTGTGTCTTTTCTATTAGCTTTTTTAACAAAACACTTTGAGAGCCATACTGCCAAGGAGATGAATTAGCAGTAATATGAGACAAGGGTGCAACAGTCAGCAGCGGTAGAAATCACCCAATGCCGGGAACTCTGTCCTTAGGGGACTGCAAAATCAGCAGCTGTTGTGATCGACTAAGCTTAATGAAATACAGCGTGCAATTTTTGAATCTGTACAATACTGTGCTTGCAAGTATTTAAAAAAAAAAAAGATTTAAGAAAAGGCATTGAGATGGGCGGCAAAATGTCATAGCAGAAAGTTGCCATCTGTCTGACTCATTTCCACAAGCATGTATGCTCATTGATGTGGTTTTAAATTGAAAGTGCCTGCTGCAAAAATACCTCAAGGCATTTTGGCACGTGCTCACATCTTTGCCAGATTTGTAATCTGTGCTGTAGCCCATCTTGCTGTAGTAAGTTTCATTTTGTAGATCTTCAGAAACCTTATTGTATGTGTGTTTTACTTATTACAAGAGAATTAAGTTTAGGCAGGCAGCACTGTGATAACAGATTAACCTGTGAGAATCTATTCTTATTATGTAAAACTTATCATCATCCATAACATCAATTAGTGAATAGAAATGCTTACACAATTCCGAGCTAAATATAATTTCAGAAATTCTATGTACCAATCATAATGATACTGAACTTATTTAAAGTGAAAAAATGCACTTTTATGAATTTAATGTAAAACTTAGTAAGGATTTTTTAGATGGTAGGTAATGTGTCTGTGAAATTAAACTAATGAGTTTTGAGTAGACATATGGTTTTAATTAACGATAAACTGTTTGATGTAATTGCTTGGCAAGTACAAATGTTGTAAACACCCTACAAGCATTGAAAAAGAGCTTTCAGTTTTGTTTTTTTTCCTTTGTTTTGTTAAACAGAAGTTATTAATCTATGATTTTTATAAATTCATCCAGCCATTAAACTTAAAGTGATGCTTATCTTATTTGTGTACCAGCTGCAGTACTGTAACTGCCAGAGAAGATGTAAAATGTATTAGTATTTCTATCAACGGATTAGATAACAGCAGAATAAACTACTAGTTTCGGACCATGTGGTGGAGCTGCCTGATGAATGCCGGGTGTTTCTCCCTGGAGGAAACTCTCACCTTATATGGGCAATGACGCCATAGCACGTGACACCATTCGTGAGAGAATTCCAGGCAACTCTATTTCCCGTAACCGTGGAGGGGCGTGGAAAACCGCTAGTTTTCTTTAAGAGTTTACAACCTCGTAATTACTTCCAGACTGTCAATTCTGCATGGATGACTAAGGACGTAGAGGTGGACCGAAAGTTGTTTTCTTAAATCTTTGGACCATTTGAGTAAAAGGCGACGCGTTTTTTCCTTCCTTGCTCCCCCTTCACTCTCCACTCGTTTGGACTCTACCGATTTACGGAAATAAGGTGGGCTTGCCCGAGTTTGAATTAAAACTCAGTAGTCAACTCAAAAGTAAAGACGTGAAAGTTATTCAGCCGCAGCTAGATTCAGTTTTTTTTTTTTTTTTTTAATTGACCTGAAAGGATGTATCGACACTTTGGGAATCAAGGAAGAGGCAACCCACCATACACAGGGAGCGCCTCCGGGTCAAACCCGGTATCTCTGGGAAGCACCAACACTTCAACCACCCAACAGGAGCAGGTAGGAGGGAGCTTTTAAGTAGAGTAAAAGTCCAGTTTGTGTCGCAGAGTAAGACTTTCTTTAACATTTGTACAAAAACTACTTAAACTATATTGTAAATGTCATTTGTGTGTACTTTTAGAATATATCCAAATTGTTTATTTAATATACTTTACACAGTTATGATTATATTTATAATCATTTGTTATACTTTAATTACACTGCTTTTATACCTTATACATTGTCGAAAACTATCAATACACCTCATACAACCTGAGAATCTTCTTTTTAATTGAGCATGATGATGGTGGTTTATTCTTGTATACCAAATATGTACATAGATATTTATTTATTTGCTTGTTTTTAATTCCAGAAATTTACAATGGCAGGGAGCAGTTCATTTGTTCCAAGCCTCAATGCCATCACAACCAATCAAGACCTCCAGTGGTTGGTTCAGCCATCCATTGTGCATCCTCCAGGACCTTCACGATCTCCAGTACCTCCTTACCCAAACCTCCTGGGGGCTCGTCCAATGGCTACACCACCTTCCCAGACCCACCTTCTTAGACCCAGGGTCATCAGAGCGCCAGCAAATATTCCATCTTCCACAAAGCGCAGAAATGATGAACATGTAAGAGAGTCAAGAACAATATTTTGAAAAGGCACTGATGATTGTGGATGGATTGTGTCTCCATTATTTGAACAAAGGGTTGTCAAGCTGAAGGACAAGTAAAAGATCTATCTTGGATTCATATTTTCCCTTTTGAGGGACTGGAGTCACAGCACTGTGGGCACTGTCTCAATAACTTCTATATAAGCAGTGTGCAATATCCTGTAATTCTCAGTGACAGAAGTGTGTCATTTCCTTTTGAAATTAACATAAAATCAATCCTTTTAAAAATAGGAAGATTATTTAAAAGATGCTATTATACATTAAATACATCATAGTTCTTGGGTGTTGGGAAGAAAGGGGGCTTTTTACTCAAAAAGGCGTGTACACTTGTTGACAACAAATTATTATGCGTCAGAAATTTGCTGCATAGCAAAATGATGTGCGTCAAAACTCAGTCTTAAAGTGTCCTATTCAAATGAAGTTTTTTTTTTTTTGTTTTTTTTTAAATACCAGACACCCTTTGGCACACAGCTTTGTTGAAAAGTTGTAATTTCATGGTACAGGAAGTACACTGTCATGTGACTCATAGGGGCAAGTCATCTTCTGTGACTCATACCTGAGTCACCTAGAGTCTAAGTGTGACTCATCACCCAGAAAAGGCGGGAAATATTGTTTCAACAATAATTATTCCGTAAGGCATTGGACTAAGTCAGAGCTGATGTGTTACACAAAAGCTCAGATGTTACTAAATAATTCAGCCGCCATGACTGTCATGACTGAATCATCACACATGGTGGTAGTGTTTCTCCTGCGATAGTTTCATGTCTGGCTCTTAGCCTTTTTTTTTCTGTGCATCCTATATTTTCAAATTAGTTGTTTTCCGAAGGCAAGGTAGTTGTATCCAGTGTGACTCCAGTTTGACTAAACCTTGCAATAATTTGTATTTAATTTTCCCATCATAGTTATCACAGGAAGAACTGGAAAGACGAAGAGTAAGAAGGGAAAGGAATAAACTGGCAGCAGCAAAATGTCGCAATCGGCGTCGGGAGCTGACAGACTCGCTGCAAAATGTAAGTAAATATTGTCTAAATAGCATAACATTATTTCCTTAAATGCAAAGTCTCAATTAGGCACAAATGAACCAAAAGTCTTTGCTTTCCCCTGGCGTAGGAGACTGACCAGCTGGAGGATGAAAAGTCACGCTTACAGAAGGAAATAGCTGATTTACAAAAGGAGAAAGAAAAGCTTGAGCTGGTCCTAGAAGCTCATCGTCCCATTTGTAAAATAGAAGATTCTGATTCTGATTCTGACCCAAATCCATCAGTTTCTTCTTTGGGAGCCATCAAATTGGAGCCAAAGAAGTCCAGCAGACCTGGACCCTCAACCAAATTGCTAGTAAAGATGGAGAAGCCCAAACCAAAGATAACTATCCCCGCCAAGCCTGCAACATCAACCACCTCCACTGTTACCACAGAATCAGAGTCACTCCACACCCCGGTTCTCACATCTACTCCTTCCCTCCTGTCATTTGCATCTGGTATGGCTTTCACCTATCCATCCACCTCTTCAGATGCCAGCTCCTACAACACGTCCCAGGGTACATCTCATCAGGGCCATGTCCAGAAATCCCCGCAGCCGTGTGGAGTTGCTCATCGCCGCAGCAGCAGCAGTGGTGACCAATCGGATCACTCCCTGCACTCACCAACTGTCCTCACATTGTGATCAATGCTCTTGGCAAAACACTAAAGGTCATTTCAGTGCAGCTGTGATACATTTTACAAGACGTATCCCTGGAAAGTGTGATGAAAACATATGAGATTATTATAAAAAAGCATTTCAGGATGATCAGCTGCATCATTTCATCTGTGGAGACAATAGATTGTCTTTGATAACATGAAACATTATGGCATTATCAGAACATGAATGTAACACTTTAAAAAATAAGTTTTTCTATAATTCTTTTTATGTTTAATTTTAAAATCAATGGAACAAATGTGTTTGAGTTTTATTTTGAAAGTGCTGCATGCATAATATATAATCTAAAAACTTTTTTCAAGCTTCGCAGAAAAGACCATGACAGTACCAGCTAAAAATATATTAACTTGTTAAACTACATCATGTTATAAAATACTTTATATAAGTCCTGGACAAAGGGATGGAGTACTTAAAAATAATGGTCCTTTATTTTTGTTTGGATCCTTGAAGATTCCAGATATGTACACAAATTATTGACCACTAAGGCTGGACCATAGGAGTTGATATGCATGACATATTTATTTTTATTAGAGAGTTTAATATATTTTTTGGTAATGTTAGTCTTGTCTTTTTTGGTGGGCAGTGCCTTAACTTTGAAAAAAACTGTACGACTTCAATATAGCTAATAATAAATTTTTTTTAAAAAGTTTTGGTGCAAACTGTGTGAAGTTATTGGAATAAAACATATAGTGGGAGGATGTGATTAAGTAAAGTTGTTCATAAAAGATTTTGGAAATTCTGAAGCAACTGAGATGTCAGAACAATTTAGGACAAAAACACGTTTTTCAGTTGACTGATTAATCTGCAGCTGTTGTGCTTTTAATCAAACAGAAATGATTAACATAACTTGGCTGCAGCTTTTCTAATGTGAAGATTTACTACTTTACTATGTCTTTTTCTGTGTCATCTTTGGTTTTACACTTTAGATCGTCAGCTAGAATTAAAACATGTACATGGAAAACATAAGCATCAACTTAAGAGATATTATTATGGACATAATCCGCACTTTCTTGACTGACAATCAATTGAGAGAGTAACTGTTAGAATAATCAATAATGATAGTGATTGCAAGTGACAGCCAGTAAAAGTGTTTAATGACTGCAGCATTAAAAAACACTATTGTATTGACTGCTTCCTGACCCCAAGCTGTCATGTGGTTGCTGTTATGCCATTTCCCAAAAAAATAAAGTGAATCTCTTGCTAATTCCCCCAGCTCATGGATCACAGAGCATTACATTGCTGAAATGGGGTTAGAGAGGCAGCAAGTCAGAGTAAAAACTACAGAGTAAATGGGAGAAAAAAAAAATCTGTGTGTATGCAGCTGTGAAATCACATTTGTGCATCACTAAGTGGGTAAAAGCATTACTGCTCTCTTGAGCTCTCCAGACTGTGCAAACAGAGATCCAAAAATAAAACTGATGAACATCCCTAAAGTCTGTCTGCATGTCATGTAGGGAGCATCAGTCAAGCAAAGTTGGTTCAAACATGAAGGTCAAAGCAGGCAGTGCAGAAATCAATCTATCACTTAGTGTTGTGTGCATGTAAATGCTTGTTTCTGCAAAGTCAACACACACAAAGAAAAGGTCAGTACAACACAGGGTATCAGACCCGCTGTATTTAAAGCTCTTCAGTGCACTACGAGGATAGCCCGCCAATAAACAGTTGACAACAAAATAAATCTTTTTCTAATCCTTGTGCATTATCTATGAATTTAACTGAAAATGGTTAGTAATTCTATTAATACAGATAAATCAAAATATAGAAGGGTGAAAGTTAAAATTATCCCTAATGTTGCAGATTAAATACGAAACATGAGTTACCAAACAAAAAGCCAGCAATCACCAGCTCAAACAAATTCTCTGATTTTCTAACTGAACATCAACAACAACATCATAAAAAATTTCAAACAAGAGTGTGTCACCATATTGGCCATAATAGAATAGAACAAAAATAGTTAGACTCGTAGTTTGGTACAAAGAGTTTCCAGTTGGATTTTAAAAAAGTGACAAAACCTTTTTTTTTTTTCCAGTTCAGCTCTAACCAAGGTCCAAACAACATCTATCATATCTGATGCAAAACCTTTACAAAGTGTGCTGGCTCTGCTCAGGCTCCAGCACGTGCTATGGTACAGGAGCCTCACCCATCAGTAACCCTGGTGGGCTTTCACAACAGCCTGTACAAACTGTGACAGTCATCATGCACATATGGCACTCCAATCCTGTCCTGAGGAAGAGAGTGATTAAAATATTACACAATTGGGAATTGATAGCAAAAGCTGATATCAAATACTTTCATTTTTAACACCACGCATCTGTGTCAGTGCTATTGGAATTCAATGGACTAAATATGGCTCAAAACTGGATAGAAATTAATCTTTAAAACTGCGATTTCAAGATCCAAAATAAAGCTGTCCAGTGCAAGAGAAAAAAGGCTTCAACCAGTGTAGGCTAGTCCAGTGCATGAGATAAATTTATATATGTGACCCACTTTTTGGTCCCATTTTTTCCCCCAACAGACCACTGAAAAGGGAGAAATTGCAGAAGGTTCTTTTTAAAAATTTTCAAATTTAGATACATTATCGTCTGACAAACATCAATTGGCTAAATGTCTTTTAAGGTCCCTAAATGGGTAGTGTGATAGAATTTGTTAAGTCAATACCTATCGTGGCACACAAATCTTTGCAGCATTCTCAAAGGCCTAATGTATGTGTCTCCCATTTAGTTCCTTTCTTCAGTCTTGTCTATAATTGGTCAAGTGCCGCCTCTTTGAAGTGGACGAGCCCTGACTGGTGACATCAGTCATCAGGTGAGCACACGAGATGAAGCTGGTCCGGACTTCCCACGCTGCCTGTGCTCGAGCTCCCGTCTCCCAGGTCCCGCACCACCATGCAGGGCAGGTTGAGCTCCGATGAGCCTCCGGGGCTGGAATCACTCCTGCTGACGCACTCCTCCTCCAGCACCAGGCACAACTCCTTCAGGTCCAGATTCTCCTTTACCAGTCCGTCCTGCATGCGCTCCAGGTCGGCGAGCTTTTTCAAGTACCCGCCCAGGTCTTCCCGCATCACTTTGGCCGCGTGATGCCCGAACAGCTGCCATTCTCTGGCCAGCTTTTTCACTTTGAGCCGGTCGTCGTCCAGGAAGCAGCACAGGTCCCGCAGCTCCACATTCTCCTCCTGCAGGCGCTGATTGATCACCTTCAGTTCCCTGATTTCGAGGAGGTGTCCCTGTAGCTGTTTATTGACCTCTTTGATGAGGCGGCCGCGTTGGATCAGAGCTGATATTTTCTCTGACTCCTCTTTACGCAACCGGTTCACGAGCTCCTCTTTGGAGCACGCCAGCAAGTCCTCGTCAGACATCTTTGACAATTCCCTATTTATTATCTCACCTTCGCTGCCCATTTTACATTAAAAAAGCGAACCTATGGGTACCTGAGAATCTAATAAAAGCGCTGAGATGTAGCTGTAGGCTGTATAATACTGAACAGTGATATCACATCCTCATCTTCATCTGCATCCACTCTGCGCCAGATGTCATTTAATCACTAAAGCACTGGAGGTAATATATAGGCAGAAACATGTGATCTCTTCATTTAGATCGTTTTCTCCTGTTCTATTTTAAATCTGCCCACCGTGTATAATGCTTAATGAGGTCGTGTATGAAGATGCTCCCATTAATCTCAGTCAGTCATCCTCTGAACAGCAGGCTGTGTTTTCCAAAGGCCTCCGAAAGCAGCGTTTGTGCTCCTCTTCCCGCAATCTGTTTTCAGGGAAAACAGCCCTCGTTGGCTCGGAGGCTCTCTGTGTACACAAAGGCCCGGTCAATCCTCCAGCAGCCACGGATGCACACCCTGCAGATGTTGTGGGCTTTGCGTCGCTGGCGTCGTCTCATCAGGCTGTGCTCGGTTCGGCTGAATGAACTCAGATCTCCGCTGGCTGGAGGAGTCCGCGCGGCGCAACAGCGTTTTCTTCCAGAAACAACGCGTTCATTGGATTGAAAACGAAACGTACCGCAGTCCAATGTCCGATATATGTTCACAGTAAGCGCATCACCTTTGCTCATCCTCCAGAGCCAAAATGTTACCACAACAATGTCCTCCTCCACCAGTCCCACGACTCTGCTGAGCAGCGAGCTGGGCTTCAAGCTGGAGCTCCACCTGATTTCTTCCTCAGTGACCTTCAAAATAAAAGCATGAAACTATTATTAGCTTCAATCTCAGAAGAGGTTAGGATGTATTTAAAAAAAAAAAAAAACATGGGAAAAGATGAAATGAATGCGTTTATTTATTATCAATGTTATTGAATCATGTTGCCAAAAGATTCAACCCCAAACCAGCAGATCAGAAGTCTGGCTATGCTATGAAAGCTGACCCAAAATAATCCCAAATACACTCACCAAAGTCTTGGCATTAAGAGAGAAAATTGACTTTTTCCACATCCTAATACATATCCAAATGTCACATCAACACACCCATGTGTATTCTACACACGTTAAAACACAAAACATGTGTTATCTAAATTTAATTCCATTCAATTTTATTTATATACCACCCATTACAACACTAGCTTGCTCTAGACACTGTCTAGAAAGCCAGAACATGAACCCTGAGCACATGGCAAGCCTAACAGTGGCAAGAAAAAAAAACCTCCCTCTTGGGAAGAAACCTTGAGCAGAACCCGTCTCATAGGGGTCACCCTTCTGCTGAGAGCCAGCTGGGTAAAGGAAGAAAAGAGGAGGGAGATAGGACAGTGATGGTGAAGGACAGAGAGGGGAGAGGTACAAAAATATATGAACATGTGGTACAAAATATCTAAACGTGGTCATTGGAGGGTCAGACTGCAGGTCAGCCATGTTAGCTGGTATCCTACAGTGGCATTGACAGTTGTAGGTAGTTATGAGAAAAGATAGCCAGCATTTGCCAGTAAAAACAACTTCTCTGATATTTTAACTAAATAACAACAAGACAGTCCTAAATAAAGGTCAACAAACGAGTCTCTCTGTTCATGTTTTCTTTCTTTCATGTGTTCCAGAATTTCAGTAAAATGATTTATTAGCTCCACTCATTTATTTATTTGCAGTTAGAGAGAGTGAGTGTTGTTGTCATCTGCCATTCATTCATTCATTCATTCATTCATTCATTCATTGAGACCTGCTGGAGTCTAACTGAGCTGTCACCAAGCAAGAGATGTGGTGAAGATCATCAATCAATCTCAGGGCCACACATAGACAAAAGAGACAGAAAACCATGCATTCCCATATTCTCTCTTACAATCAATTCAGAATTACCAAACACTATAACACTTGTGTTTTTGAACTGTGGAGGGAAACTGGAAAATCAACACAAGCAGGAGGACATGCAAACTCAACACAGAAAGGCCCCCGATAGAATTTGACAAAGACTTTACAGTGTTTTTTATTCTTTTTCTTTTTTTGTAACAGTCTTGTGTTTTGAGCACAAAAAGAAGTTCAACTGAGTCCTTAAAATCTAAAAATAAGGAGTTAACTACCCTTTTTGTCTTTTCTATTCAAGCTTTGGAGGATTGCCATGACCTGGACGAACAATTTTTTTTATCAGCAAACCAAACAGAGTAACTAGTTAGCCCAATGTGACTAATTTCATCGATGCATGTCAGGTTTGTAGGACGACCTTCAGTGTGGTGTGAGACACCATGTTAATACGAGGTGTAAATGGTTCTTTAGTCTTAATCTGCCTGATTCGATTGGCTACTTATGTTGGTTTTATTTAGACAGATTTTTACAGGAAGTTGCTCACAATATGGTAGCTGCTAACTTGATGCATCACAGCCATAATCTAAAATGTTTGTGGTTTCCTATGATGTTTCCAGGGCCTCTTTTGCAAACCATATTTCTTCCTGTATCTTTTTAAATAGTGACAATGAATAGACTACCTGTTCAGTGTAAATGATCTCAGTCTATCCCCAGGATACTTTGAAAAACACCAGTATTTGATAAAAAATCTAGTTCTTATGCTCTCCCTGTGAATAATTTTTGTTCTGACTTTTTCTTTTCAAAGTATTTTCATTTAGTTTTTTTGTATGTGTGCTATAAAACAAAAACAGTACAGATAAGCACTGTTTCCAAAGAAAATTAAATGTAAAGACCTTTCTGAGGCTGCTTGCTCTCAGCGTTTTTTTGCTCATCATAGTGGTCCTTTTCACAAAAATCTAAGCTTTACTCTAAAAAAAAATTCAATGGACTTATGGAGTTCACAACAAATCTACATTATAGTATAGCTGCATCACGAGAGACTACTTGTTACTGTTCAAAGAAAACTGCTGGAAAGTGTGACTGCTGGCTTTTTTTTTCTCTCCATCGGTTTATGTTGAGGCATTCAGCCACATCCTTCCGCCCTCTGTCCCACCTCCATTGTTTCACTGAGACCATAACAATGTAGGGTGTTAACCGTGCAAGGGGGAATCTGGGGATGGAATCAGGGTGTCATGTGAGGTTAGAATTGAGAGTGTTGATGTGCAGCAAGAGATCTGACAAAAAGACATGTTGACTGGCTTGTTTTTTCGTCATGCTGCGATTTTGAAGGACACATGCTGAAACACAGAAAGGGAGGGTGAGGAGAGGGATTTACAGGGATTTATTTGGATTAATCGCCAGAGGAAAAGAGAGCAGATTGTGTACAAGCAAGCAGCAAGCAAAGCACACACTGCAGTGCTCCTGTAGTCACAGAAGCCTGACTTTAATCGACGACATTTTACAGTAACTAAGAGTAAAAATGAGAGGACAAAGGTCAGCCAGAGGCAATTCTAGCTGCCATTTGCTCTGCTGTAATTTGAGTAGTCTTCACATAGTTTCCCATTGTCAGTTGGTTTTAGTCTGACCACTGAAGAATAACTTAAATGAATGGCCTGAGCTCAGGGATCTATCCTGAAAGAAAGAAAAAAAACAAACAAACAAACAAACAAAAAAACTAGATGAATCTCTGCTATTCAATAATATGATGACAACTGTTATCAGGATGGACATTATAATGGCACTCCGAGAAATGATGTATCAGCCTAATATCACTTATAAAAGCACTGATTATTGTAGCAGTCTTGCCTGACCCAGTACTAGAGCATGCATTGGGGCCACCACTGAATTTAATTATGTAATCCTTACCTAAAAGCCATAAGTTAATAGCCAGAATAAATGGCCCATTATTGTTATTGCCACATTTAATATAGGGATGTTAATGCTTTGGAATTGTACCAAATATCTACTATGAATGAGACACGCTTGCTTTGGCTCTGCTATTACTGTTGCTTCAACTCTTAGCAGCAAAGAGCAGATATACATGCACAATAGAAGATAATTAAAGTTAAAGCCAATAAAGAATAATTGAAAACCTCTGGCAGATAATGGATTAGGTAGAGCAATTGTTCCAGTATAAAATCAAGCCTCCAATAATGTTCTTAACGGAGACAGAAAAATGTATTATGCATGTGGAACAATAGGTGGCGAGAATAGAAATACTTTTGTCATAGGCCTGTTACACAAACTCACAAATGCAGCAAGATGTGAGATCTGTCTGCCTCGTCTCTTGATGTGTGGTTGTCTGTTTTACCCTTACTCTTTTTCCTCCCTCTCTCTCTGTGCATGTCTGTGGGCATGGTATCCCGACTCCCTGGCAATTACCAGGCACTGCTACTCAGCTCTTCTCTGCACAGCTTTGGTCTACTCAGCACTCATCGCCAGGTCGTTGTTTAATGTCAGTTAAGTAACAGACAGGACACTGAAGCAAGTATCCAGTCAGATCTTCCTGCTAATCGTATTCCCCTCAGTTTTGTAACCATGTTTCTCCTCTGACACTGCAAACTTTGCCAGACCTGACTCTAGACATTCACTCCCTGTATCACTCCATCTGCACCACTCACCACTACTATTTAAAAGATGTCAATAAATCTCTTTCAAACCATTCACCATCTGCTCTCTGCTTTTGGGGTCCAGTTTCACTGTGTCACAAACTATGCTGTTTATTGGCATGGCACAGGATATGCAAGGACTAGAAAACATATGTGAACCTCATGGAATTAAAATAATTTCTCTTCAGGGATTAACTGGTTTGTTTTGATTTTCATTTGAATAACTGATCTTTTCACTTATATATTTATTTGCGTTAATTTACCATAAACCTTGATCAGATCTTCATCTAAGTTCACCATAACAAAATGTACACATTGTTCATAATGATACACAATAATAAAATACAATCATTATACAATACAATACAATGTGCTTAACTGTTAACTAACAAACAATTATAATTCTCCATGTCTTTGTTGAGTATACCAATCAAAAAGAAATTCAACCCATAGACCAGTTACTTCAACAAAAGCTAACTGGGAGACAGTTGTTTGCATATCCAGATCAGCATAAATAAATTAAAAAAAAGAGTTTGAGTTTGTGGTTTAGAGTTTCTTTGAATGAAAAAAGACAACTAAAAATGTTAAAGTTCGCTGTTCATAGGAAGCACTGGCTGATGTAAACCATGGCTCGCTGAAATGAGGTTCAATGAAGAAATGTGATCAGGAATAGTTGATCTTCATGAGGCTGGCAATGGGTACAAAAGGTCTCTAAGTGTTTAGGTATCAGTCCACAGCTAGATAAACTGCCTATATATGGAGACAGCTTAGCACTGTGGCTACTCTTCCTAGAAGTTGGTTCAAGGAAGATAAATGAAAGGGACAACACAGAATCCTCAGTGAGGTGATGAAGAACCCACTAGTGACAGCTAAAGGCTCAGAGACATCACTGGAATGGGCAAAACCCTCTGTGCATGCCACATTTAGGTCATTGAACTGACATGATGTCCAGCAGAACATCATGAATTAAGCAGCTTCTCTAAACAAACAAACAAAACCAACATTGCTGTGCCCCTATTGTCAAGGAGCACTGGTAGTCCTCAACATTAATGGGAAAAAGATCCCTGAACTAACAAATCAAAGGATGAATTGTTTGGGAAGAATACTCGGAACCTATTAGTATAGTGAAAAAAAGAAAGAGAGAGTCTATCAAAACCAAAGTATGAAAAATGACGAAATGACTTTCCAAGTTCCCTACTATAATGTCAGGGTGGTTGTCTGCCAGATGAAGGTACACGCTGCAGCAGTCCAATAACTTACCATTAAAGTCAATCCACAGTCCAGATCTCAGTGCCACAGAAATGTTGCAGAATGACCTCAGAGCTGTTTACACCAGACATCCAACATGTCTGAGCTGAAGCAGTTCAGTTTGTCTTCTTTATGAATATTGCAAAAAATACCGAGGAAACTAAAGCATCCCATATCTCTGTCCATTGGACACACTAGTATACAAAGTAAGTAAGAAGGAAATTTTTATTTATAGAGCACTTTTGATAGATCCAATCACAAAGAGGAATGGACTCGAGTCACATGACTTGGACTAGAGTCAGACTCCAGGTGTTAATTTGATGGTTTTTGACTTGACTTTACAAAATGTAAAAAGAGCTGGGCTCAACTCAAATTGGACACCAATGACTTGTGACTACACTTGGACTTGAGCCTGTTGCCTTGAACACACCTTTTTTTCTTTTTTTTTTTTTTTTTTTTTTTTACAATTTTTGTTAAATTAATGGAGTCATGTTTATGAAGCCATTAATTTTACTCAGGATTTAACAAGCTTAGACCTTTACTCTCTCTCTCTCTCCATTGTGTGTGTGAGTTGTCAGTACAACCAGTCAAAGTATACCAGAATTAGATTTTGTTCCTTCTAACAAAAACAGTACTTTACAAATATATTCCCAATATTACTTTCATCAGATGGAACAACTTCCAACTTTGCTCAACATTTGAAGTTCATCAAAGACTGGTAAGTGGTCCTCTTGTGCTAAGCTGTCCATCTAACATTTAACATGTAATTGCAACATTGTTAAAAGGATTTGGAATGACTTGAAATTTGAAGTTTCTGACTTGGGACTTGACTGTCTCGACTTATGACTTGATTCGAGACTTACTTGTGTTGACTTCAGACTTGCAAAAGAATGTCTTGGTCCCACCTCTGTTAGTAAGTAACCAGTTCATTTTCCACAACAATGTTTATAATATGACAGATCTTTTATATTCGACTATTTTAATTTGAGCTTTTTCACAATAAATTATCGCCTTACTGGTTAACAGATTTAGTACCTTAGAGTGTTTTCTTGTGTTGTTACTATGTTTTATTACTAATAATGTAATAGTAATTAAATTGAAAATGTAGTTGGACTACTTGACAGACTTTAATAAAAACCTTAATTTCATGTACTCCACGCAAGTGGCTGAGTGACGTCACGTGACCGGAAGTACGCTCTCCGTGACTTCGTACCAAAACAAATACATCAATCTTGTGCTGGAAAGCACACCAAGTTTAAGCTGGTGCATATTGTTTGATCACAGAGTGATTATAAATTAAGCACGCATTTCTAATACTATCGTCTGAAGTACGGTTTGCTCTCCGCTGACGGTCGCTAAATTTGCAACGTATCTGTCAAAGAGGCTAATCTGGAAATGCAGGAAGTCGGCTAATGAGTGAGCCACATTTAAAACCAGCTAATTCAGAACAAAGATTGACCTTGTTGGAACGCTTTAACTGACTTTTGGTACTTGAAATTGGTCTGATCAACGCCGACGACAAGGTATGAATCCAGGTGATCTCCTGATGGGCACGTTTGAGCTAATCTGACAGGCTGTTATTGTTTATTCCTTGAACTAAACATAAGTGAAAAACGTTCGTACGTTTAGCTCTTTTTTTTTCTTCCTTAGATGGCGGTGGAGCTGGATGTGTTCGTAGGCAACACCACCATCATGGACGAGGAGGTTTACCAGCTATGGTTGGACGGGTACACAGGTTAGGAAGGTGTTGACGTCCGTGTACTTGGGGACTAGTTAGTGCCTTCACTGAGTCCTCGTGTATTGAAAATAAGTGGATCACCACATTAGCTCATCATCATTGTATGCTAATGATTAATTAGAGTTTTATTACAGCAGGGAAACTGCTAAAATATGAAGGTAGTGGCACCTGTGGACCTGGAGTGGGGAAATCGTAATACCTGAGTTATTAAGACAAACATGTCACTTTCCAATCACATACCATTACATCAGAGTAATGCCTTAGTTCAGAGTCAGATAGGTTGGAAGCAACATAATTTTTTTTGACAGTGTGACATGTATAATTTTATGTTTATGTTTTATGTTTTTTTCTTTTTTTTCCCAGTAAACATTTTAGAAGGAAAATGTGATTATTTCAAATACTAGTTGCTAGACTGGGTTCCAAGTTGTGGTATGGAAGCATTTATATAACACAAAGTATCAGAAGACTTCTGTAATAGTCCCTTCTGAGATGAGAGCAGAGGAGTGAACAAGGGATGAAAGGAAAGAGGATTCAAGGCCACAGTCATAAACAAAATAATACATCTTTGTTGGGAAAAAAACAGCTTTCTTACAGCCGAATAAGCTTTGTCAGATAAACATTAACAGTTTTAATTATAATTAATCATAATCATATTTGATTTTAATTTAATTCACAAGATTATTTAATGTTTACTTCATGTTTCACATGCCATTGGTGCTGAAAAGCCTTCCGCAATCAATGCACATGTACATCTTTGCTCATAACTCCCCCAGAGTATGTGAGACATCCTACAAGAGATGAGATCCATTTCATTGTTTCCTTGTTTTGTCATTGTTATGTTTCTTTTTCTAGATTTTACCTTTTTATACTTTTAATAGGTTTTGTTGTATTAGGTGGTTTTCAACAAAAAAAACACCCAAAATAATTTTGGACTCCTATCCTGGTTCATGATGGCACAAATTCAACCTCTTAGGCCTCTAAAAAATATGCAATAAAACAAAAAAGGAAGAAAGAAAAGAAAAGTGTCACATTCTCAAATTGTAGTTGGGAGACTATTGCAACTCATAAATTCTCTAACAGATAAGGTGTTTTGACCAGTGGTAGTTTGTCTTAAATGTACTGATTTGGTATTAACAATACTGTCACTTCGTCTAATAAATTCCTCTGGAGGAGGACCAGTTTAAGCTGTTAGTACAACATGAATTAATGGTTTGGAATTAATGATACATTTAAAGAACCAGTAAGCTAAAGCATCAAATGTGTGAAGCATGTGGGAGGACACACATAGAAAACACAGATTTTATTAGTGCATAATAATATGCACAGTTACATCCATACGTGGATCGCTGAGTCCTCGTAACGTTTGTGTGATTTTATCCAACAGTGAATGATGCAGTGAAGGCACGTATGGACGGAGGAGTGCTGGAGGAGTGTGAAGCCAATGCAGATGTGGTGTTTAGCGACACCATGGACCAGTACAGGACTTTCCAGATGTGTGAGCGTCTGCTGCACAGTCCAGCCAAATTAGCCAACCAACTTATCTTCCAGATAACACCTCATCGACAAGCCATCCTTATAGAGAGGTGAAGCATTTGTTTTTGTTTACCAGGCTCTCTGTATCTATTCCTGGATTCCACTAGGCTGTTTCCCTTTTTCTGTTTTTTAAGCAGCATTGTGTGAAGTACTTTTGTATAGCTGGTATATTAGAAAGTACTCACAGAGCTCTCAGTTTAGAGGATGAAGATGGAATAATCATTTAGGAGTTTTGCCACAGAGAGTTGAATTTATCACCATTAAAAACAAATCAAGACACACATTTCATAGTGGTAGAGATTGCCATATATATATATACATACAGATACACTACTCACAATAAGTTAGGGATATTGTTATTTACATGAGAGCTTTTCCTATTTGGTCTGAATTTTAATTAAATAAAAGTTCCCTTTTATATTACTAATAATGAATGGGAAGAAACACCATTTTCATTAGTTTAATATTTATCACCCCCAAAATTTAGAAAATAACAAGGATAGCCCCAAATAACAAAAACTGACATGTCAGTAGTGGTCAAGCTGTCATTGCACCATTTGCTGCAATGACAGCTTGACAGCGACGTCTCATGCTCCTCACTAGCCTCATGATGTTGTTCTGAGGCAATGTGTTCCACTCTCCCACAAGTGCTACACACAGTTCTGCCAGGTCACGTGGGGGTGGGGTACGATCATCCAGTCTTTGTTTCAGCTGGTCCCAGACGTGCTCTATGGGGTTCAGGTCAGGGGACATTGCTGGCCGTACCATATGAGGCACTCCGACTTCCTGAAGTCGAGCTGTGACAATTCTGGTACGATGTGGTGGAGCATTATTATCCATGAACAGAAAGTTGGGGGTGTGCTGGCGGAATTGGGGGATGATGATGGGTTCTATGATGTCTCTGAGGTAAGAACGTGCAGTGACTGAGCCATCTACAATAACCAAATCTGTTTTACGCTGACTGGTGATGCCTCCCCAGACTGTTGCAACTCCTCCACCAAAGCAAACCCTGGGGACCATGTTGACCTCGGCATATCGCTCACCTCGCCTTCTCCAGCAACGCTGACGACCATCATTTCTGTGCAGGGTGACCTGACACTCATCAGTGAACAGGACAGTAGACCATTGCTGCATTGTCCAGGTCACATGGTCTTGTGCCCACTGCAAACAGTCACGGTGGTGTCTTGGTGTCAGTGGAGTCACCTGCAACGGTCGTCTGGCATTCAAGCTAAAGCGGTGGAGTCTGTTGCGAATGGTTTGTCGGAAACCCAAGTACCCCTCACATCTCATAACGGGCCTGCAGCTGTGTGGCAGTTGCATAACGATGTCTGAGTGCATAGGTCCTTAGGAACTGGTCCACTTCTGGGTCTGTCACAAACTCTGCCAGTAGTTCTGTGTCTTGATGCAAGTCTACTGATGACACGTTGAGACACACCAAGTTCACGAGCAACATCTGACTGCCTGCCACCGACCTGACGGCGTGCTATGGCCAGGTGGCGCTCCTCGTGCGTTAAGTGACGTCGCATGTTCATGGCTGTTTGAATGATGAACTTGGAATGACTTACTGACAATATGAGCTTTTTATAATCACAAAATGTTGAAATCGATTGCCACATTGAAAAGGGTTGTCTTTTTTTTTTGTCATTGGCCCAATATGTAAGGCACACTGTACACACAGAGACCATTACGTGGAAATTCAAAATGAGGTGTGTCTATCACCCCAATACAATTGCCTCCCTATCCCAAAAATCTGTGAAGTGAAACAAACACTGTATGTATGACATCCACTGAGTCTCTCACAATATCCCTCACTTATTGTGAGTAGTGTATATGTATGTATACACACACATACATATATGGGCTAGTCTGATACATTATTTGCTTGAATCACAATCAAACTTGTTAAAGTTTTGGTTATTTTAGATAATGAAAATTTACTCCACTATATCCCTCATCCGCTGTAGCTAGCTTGCGTCTGTGTCAGAATTCCATTCTCATTTTCCTTACTGAGAGCACTGGGACTCCTGTCCAGTACAGGTAAGACACTGACTGTTCATAAATATTTCACAGCTCAACTAAAAAAAAATCTCTTCAATAGTCTCTCCCTCTACTTTTTAAATACCACTATAGATTGGATTATATGGTTAGATGTTTCTGTCTCTGTTTCTTTGCTTAGATATTATGCTTTTGATGATGCATTTGTGCGTGAAGTCTTGGGAAAAAAGCTCTCCAAAGGAACAAAGAAAGACCTGGATGATATTAGTGCCAAGACAGGTGTGACACTAAAAAGCTGCAGACGACAGGTGAGAGAACAAGATTTGGTGTGACAATATATCAATTTTCAGTGTGATGTAGGTCTGTCTATCAGTTTCATTACAGTTGTACAATACTCAGCCTTCAGTAAAAGTTCATTGCATTTTTGCTTTTCTGTTAATTTTGTACATATATCAACTTTTAAATAAACTGATTTTTCAGCACCAGACACAGGTTTTTGTTTGTTTTTTTTGGATTGCAATTTCGTTTGTACAAGTTTCAAACACGTCATATTATTGTAATGTGGCAACTCTCCTGTGTTATTTCAGTTTGACAACTTCAAACGTGTTTTCAAAGTTGTGGAAGAGCTTAAGGGACCCCTGGTGGAGAACATACGTCAGCATTTTCTTCTGTCTGACAAACTTGCAAGGTAATCAGAGAAGAGAACAGAGTTCAAATGTTTTTTTGAGCTTTGAAAAACAAAGTGATAACTTCAAATCAGTGTTTTTTGTGGTAATGATAGAAAAAAAAAGAAGTAACAATTAGGTTGTCTCAATCCATGAAAATAACAATCAGATTTTCTGATCTTAATTTGTGGTCTTCTTCTTTTCTGTTTGCTTCAGGGATTACGCTGCCATTGTTTTCTTTGCCAACAACCGCTTTGAGACGGGGAAAAGAAAGCTGCAGTATCTCACGTTCCAGGACTTTGCTTTCTGTGCTGGGCAGCTTATCAACAACTGGACAGTTGGGGCCGTTGGTGAGTTATTGCTGTTGTTTCCTTTGGCCGTTTAGCTGACATAACCCATGCCATTTTTAATCAGGTATGTAACGCATTAGTCAGGTCGCATGTCTTAATTGGTCTCTAAAGCTCACACAGTAATAAAAATATATAGTCTATCCAAGAAAACATCAGTGTAAAATAAACATTTGGGACTGCAGCAGAGTTTGAAAAGGACTTTGATTAATGTAAAATGACTCACTTGAGAACAGGGAGCTGTCTATATGGCTCGTGTCCAATGAGGCAGAGCTTTGCCAGTGAGTCTCACTAACCACCAGAGGTCCCTCAGGTTTTCTAAGTCTTTATTTGAATGAAGTTTGAAATTTGAATTATATCAATAAGCAGAGTTGAAAAAGGTTTGTATAGTCAGGTAGTGTCTAAGTAATGACATAATGGGAGAAAAAAAAAAACTTACCTTGCTAGAAAAAGTAAATATATTGTATAAGCAAAAAGGATGAACATCCTTTAAGGTGATTCGCTGGCATCTGACATAAGATTTCTTTCTAGATAACATGGTGGAAGACATGGACGTCGATCTTGATAAAGAGTTTTTACAAGAACTTAAAGAACTAAAGATTTTAATCACAGACAAAGATCTGCTCGATCAACACAAAAGGTAACAAACCACACTCTAAACCATGAAGCATTTAGTTGATTAATAATGTTATCTAATCTGATTTTGTTGAGTATCTCTTATGTATTTAGGTTCTTGTTATTCTTCTTTCTGCTCTGCACAGTTTGGTCTGCACAGCTCTCAGAGGAAAGACTAAAGCTTTTAATGAGATGGAGGCTAATTTCAAGGTGAAAAACATTACACCCTCTGATACACTCTAAATGGAACCTGCCAGTAACATTAAAATTGAAAGGAAAGCTCATCACTGTAATTCTCACTCTCTTGTTATTGCAGAATCTTTCCAGAGGTCTCGTCAATATTGCTGCAAAGTTAACCAACACCAAAGATGTCAGAGATTTCTTTATTGATCTAGTAGAGAAGGTAGATGGAGCTCTGGTTTTTATTTATATTTTGTATCAAAAAGAGCTTGTCATCCGTCACAGATTTTATTTTTTATTTTTTTATCTGCCTGTGCCAGTTTCTTTCTGCCTGTATGACAGTGTGACGTAACCTCCCCCCGTTCTTTTTTCCTCCAGTTTATTGAACCGTGCCGCTCAGACCGGTGGACAGCTGCAGACATGAAACTGTACCTGACTCACTACACCAACTCTGCACACATTCTTGACACATTCAAGTGAGTTAATGTGCTTTTATTCTGTAGAGCTTATCAGGTAAGGCATGGCACCCACCCTGCCATGATCGGCTACTCTCTTTAGTCATCCCAGTCTAAAAATACAGTCAGGATATCGTCTAAAGCTTTGTTGGAATTCAAAGGAAAAAAACAAAACAGGTACATATGTAGACCTTAAATGGTGCCCAAGCCTTAGGTGTATGTTGGAATTCTTGCTAAAATTGTCATCTCAGTTCTGCCAGTGGGTGTCTCCCTGTCTCACCCATGATTTCTTAAACTGTAGTTACCTTGTTTCTCATGCAAACTCTCAGGAATGTTGTTAAGGGTTTACACAGCCCTGCGCCACTACAAGCTTAACAAAGAGATATTCATAAAGAGAAGCATAGACCCCCCTAGAATATTCAGTAGGATCCAAGGTTGCCTCATTTACTCTCTTCACCCAGAGTTGACAATTCCAATTTGTTATGAAGCTTTTCTGTTGGTCGTTTACTTTCTTCTTTCTGTTTTTTTCCTCCTCAGACATCAAGTTGTATGGGACAGATATATGAGCGTCATCAAAAGCTGTATCTTCAAAATGTATCATGACTGAGGCGTTTCCCGCCCCCCCCACGTTGAAGTGGTTACCTTCCCCTCTCGGTTGTTGGGGTTTCTCTGTTCATTTTCATTTTTGGTAACATTTTGTTAAGCCCCATCATTGCTTGTTTGCATCTCAAGTGTCCCTACAGTATCTGTAAAATTGGTTCATAAATAAAATAATGTGTAAGCATCAAAACATCTTTCTGTTGTTTTTTTTGTTTTTTTTTTAAAATGACCATTTAACATGTTTTTGTGTTTTAGGTTAATCTTTTATGTGCAGTGTTATATGGAAGAGATGTTCCCATTAACCCATCCCAGAGATAAGATTTATGATCTCGTGGGTGTTGGGCGGAGATAATGGACCAAAATAAAATAAAATAAGAGAGATACAAATCACGCAAAATTGATGCTGCCAAATTTTCCAAAGCCATGCGTCAAGAGCGTGTGCCAGGCACCTCATGTAAGCTGTTTGTCATTTAAATGGCATCAGCACATCATGTGTGACAAACTTGCACACAAGCCAATGTGTGTGGGATGTCTGTGTGTGGCAATAAGGGACCAACCAGGAGGGGCACAGTTGGTCCAGCCAGGGGGGGTATCAGTGTGATTTTTTTATTTTTTTTAAACATCCCCCATGATGACAGCTGCCTCCTCTGTTGCCACACAGAAACACTGGACAGATAAACAACATGAGGTTAAGAAACACTGCTGACATCAACTCACTGAAAGTTCATTGAAGTTGAGGAAAAACAATATGAAGAATATAACAGCTCCCACTCAAATATTTCATTTCTGGTTGTAAACTTTACATCAGATAATCATTTTATAATAGGTATTGGAGAGAAGACACCAGTTCATCTAATGTGGAGACAAGGTGACCTCACACTGTAAGTTTTGAGTGGACGGGGACTTAAAATGACAACAAATACATTTAGTTAAGCAACATCCTGACTAATTCTCAACATAGGAAGCTAGATTTTGCAAGAAAACATACAGGCGGAAAAGTGTATCCCATGCCAGAAATGCATTAGTCATGTACAAGCAGAGAAGAGCAAAGTTGATAGATGTTTATTTTCTGTATTTGATCTCTGAAAGCGCCAACAGTTTATCCTGAAAAATAAGCTGACCAATTTTCCAAGTAGGTTTCCACACAGTCACTCCTTTCCACTCCACTCTCTAATTTTTGTCCACATTCCATTAACTTCTTTCTCCTCAGCTATAAATATCCTGCATGTCAGATTGGACGAGAGCAAGGGCTTAAGTCGCTTTATGGGGGGAAAACAGGGAAAAGATGGGGGAGGTAAGTATAGATACATGGGGGGTAAGTGGGAAATGGGAGGGAGAAAAGGGTGGGAGAGCTTGGGGCTTTTGCGGGGGTTTAGTTTAAATGAAACCAGGTGTGTTGTGGGACCAGTATGAGGGGGGGCACTGGGAAAAAACATGGAGGGGTGGGAGATAAGTGTGAATCTGTGTTGTTGTGCCTGTGATTCTGACGGATTTGAAATTTGGGCTGCAGACCAGGAATTTGCATCCTGGGGGTCAGGAAGAGGGGGTTTGGAGAGTGGAGGATGGCAGTGCAGGGGGCCAGAGGGGGGAGGGTGGGGGGGGTAAGAATGGGCTGTCCCTCTCTCCTCCCTCCCTCACTTCCTCGTCTCCTCTCTCCCTCCCTTTGCTTGTGTTCATCTGCTCCAGCTGTCGGTCTCCCCACTCACTCTCTCAGGGTCATACAGGCAGCAGTTTAAGGGACCACTTTTTAACGCCAGCTCATCTGGGACGAGCGCAGCCACCAGACGGACACACTGGCCTGAGGGAGACTCGGAGACCGAAGACTCAACAGAAAAGACTTATTTGTGAGTTTAACCTCTTTTTTTTCTCCTAAACACTTAATAAGATGACACTTCCATGAGGCAGAGAGCTTGTGGATCACTTATGAAGTTTTCAAACCTTTTAGGTAGAAATAATACAGGTGATATGTACCTCTTATCCACTTTTCTGGTACAGGCCATACACGTCACAGTTACACCACTGCCCTGCTGTCTGCTCTACTCTCCCAGCTGCACTTGGCTTCTCACAAGAGCCAAGATAACGTGGCTGTGTAGTTTGGCTCTGACTATAACAGGGTTAGACAGGAAGAGAAGCAATGAGTCACAGGGCACGTATTATGGGACTGTATATTGCAAAATCCTTCCCTTCATCCCTGTTGAACAACATCCAAAGTCAGTGTCACAATATAAGTTTAGTCAGGTGGAAAAATGAAGAAAGTTAAACAGGTGCCAACAAATCTCTAAACAGTGATGACTTTATTGTATCTCTCTGCTATTTGGCCATATATTTTTATCGTGTTGAGAACGCTGCACATTAATATCAGTCAATCAGGAGGGATGGTAAAGGTAACTGGTAGGATCTCTTTTCCAGACAGAACAGGAGATCTCCTTAGGCCACATTGTCTCCGAGCATTCATACATCATGTCCATTCTTTACAGTGAGAGAAAGGGCAGCATCACCACTGGGACCACAGACCATCCCAGGAGAGCATTTGGTGCAGTGTGTGAATTTCTCCAGTAGGTCAACACCATACATCATTAGTCAAGAGGTGTGTGAGATGGTGGACCTCATGTTGTGGATTTGCAGGATCACAACTACAGCTGTGACAGAGCTCAGCTGGAACGTGCTGGGCCTTGCTACTGCAGCGGTTCCCAGGCTGCTCCACGCACAGCCGAGCGCAGCAACGCAAAGCTAGCTGTGTGTGTATGGATAACAAATTACCATCTGGCAGTTTACAGTCCACCAGTGAGTGTACATGTGTGTGGTCTTGTTATGAGACCCCCCCCCCAACACAGTTGTCCATTTGGTCACTTTTATAAGCCTTCTGACATTTTGCTTGTTAAGCTGGGCTGACTGTTTCAACCTAAAAATGGGTCACTGTGCAGTTCTAAGGCTGAGCCAAGTTCCAAATGTTTCCAATGACTGTAATTATTCTTCTTATGAAAATGATTATGTTATAGAAGAGAAATATTTAGTCTGTGATGCCAGCTTGTCCATCCGCATAAACCCGTGACCCATAAAAGATGAACTGGGTGGATGGATGGATGGATGGATGGAGTAACATTTAGATGTTTCAGTTCACACAGGCTGCAACTTCTGATTATTTTAGTTATTAATTAGTTGTTTTATTATGACCTGTGGATATCTTCTGATGTTTTAATTTGATATATAGTCAAAAACCACCAAATGATAAATTCATTATCATATTTAGACAAAAAACAGAAACTGCAGCTAATCTGAAGCTGAAATCAATGTTTTGCTTAATAATTCATTTCTCAGTCACTGAAAATGCAAGTTGATTAGTTTTGTATGGAGTGATTAATCAGGTATTTTCTAAATATTTCAGCTCTAGTAAACCTGCTCTTCTCAGTGTCAGTGGTGGTCGTCGCTCCCAGACAGTGAACTTTTGGGTCTGAGCCACATCCTCTGACATCCTCCTACACATCCTGCAGAGAGATGAGAGTTTAGGAGAGCAGTGGCTAGAGGTTTGGCTACAGCTGTCCTGTTATATGAACCATGGGGGGTTTCCCAGAACCTGATACTCTGGGAACCACTGCAGTGGCAGGGCATCCCAGCTGAGTACTGGCGCCCACATCCTTGCCACGGGCATTCCAGAGGTCCACCGCCACTTGATCTACAGCAGCAACAGGGCAACACCCATGCATCCTTGCTGCCCACACTCAGTAGCCAGTGAGTGAGTGGACCCTGGACTGATGGTCAGTTTGTTTTTTGGGTGGTTTTTAGGTCACATTCTTGCTGGTTGCCAGTAGCTGCCAGGCCAATTCAGAGAGGTCACGTACTGCGGTTGCATGATGGTATGTTTTACCGTCTGTGCTTACAGTGTGTTGGCATATTTTTTCACAATGCAAAGGTCACAAATGGCTTGTGATGTCATCCAGTGAGTATTTGAGGGTGTTCGAGTCACCCTACTGCCTTCTGTTTTTCTAAACCAGAAATACAACAATAAACAGAGCCTGCAAACGTGGCCACTGGAGTTTATATCGGAGCGTGAGTCTATGCATGTAGACAGCCGGTGATTATAACTTTCCTGTCATGCATTTTAGCTGGAGTTCACGCTCTTTGTAAACAGCACTTGCTTAGAATTTTTTTATAACTTAAATTAGCCTGTTTTTGTACCTCTTCAGTCTGCCAATGTTGGACTGGATGATATGATTTTTTTTTTCTTGACTCTGTTTAAACACCCAAAGCTGCTGTTCAGGAACATTAACTGAGAGACGAGTGTCTCTCTGCAGGGACATAAATGTATAACATAATAATAAAACATGAATCCACCTCAAAAAGACTGGATAGAGAGTTGATCAGGACAAATAAACCACAACAAAGGAAAAGCGGTATCAACACTATGCCAGAATTTTCCATTATATGTAAATGTCTTACATTTTAGGACATACTGTCATGTACAAAATTTAGTACTACCGCTTAGTGTTAGTCAAATACAGTCTCAGATGAAAATACGTACATTTTTCATGCATTTTTTTACACAACAGAAAAATTAAGCCACAAAGAAAAAAAAACAAATGCAGAAAAGTACCCCTTTACTTCTTCCATGGGATTTTAGAGCTTAAGGTGCAGCAGATGCTGCTAACATCGACTCTGATGAAATGATCATAACCAGCTGTGCAGACCTCTATAAAAACAACCGTTTTTTTGCCAGATGCATCAGTTGAAAGAACTGCATCATTCTGGTTTGGAGCATTCAGGTGTGTTACGTGTGTTAACATAGTGCCAAAAAGGAAAGACAAAAGTAATTGCTGCTACACATCAATTTGAAAAGGAAATCAATAGAGGCTACCCAAGTAGTGCAAAAGTGGTGCTAACTTTATCTGCTAGGTAGCAGCAGCACTTCTAGCAAAGAAAGCAACAAGCCAAAATAGGCAATACAGATCTTTGTTTTAACATCACTTTCTGCTTTCAAACAACCATGTTACTACTGAGAGTAAAACACATAGATCCAAAGCGAAGAGGCTACACATCTGTCCTGATGTGGGTAAAGTGGCTGAAAGATCGCTCCAGAGGCAAGAAGATGGATTCCACTGATGCAGTGTGAGAGGAAGAAAAAAACAGGGAAGACTGTTGACCTGCAAAACCTCATAAGAAATTCCAAGCTATGATCCCATTATTTTGACGAGAAAGAAATAACAGCATATCTGCAGAAACAGCTCATACCCACTGTCAAACACAGCAGTGAAGGGTTGATAGTTTGAGACCTGGGCAGTTACTGTGTTGACCATGAATTCTTATGTATATCACAATATTCTCAAGACAAAGATGAGACCATCTGTCTGCCAGCTGAAACTGGTGGAAATCAGGTCATGCAACAACACAGTGATCCAAAGCACATCAGTAAATCTGCATCAGAATGTCTGAAATAAAGAAGAACCAAGATTTTGGAATGGTGTTGTCAAAGTCCAAACCTCAACCCAAATGAAATGCTGCAGTTGTGCATAAGTGAATACCCCAAATCCTCAATGAACTAAAGCAATATTGTGAAGAAGAATGGTCAATTATTGTCCATAATGATGGGAGAGACTGATAAAGTAACACAGGACAGTTATTCCTCTGAAAGGTAGATCTACAAGCGTTTTTGGCTTTGTTTTTGTTAAATGAAAATGGCACAATGAAAAACCTGTTGTTTGAGGTGATACCTGCTTAATACTAAGATCCACTGTGATCAGATGATTTTTATGTTTTTCTCAAAAAAAAAAAAAATCAGGATTAATAGAAGATATTAGCACATGGATTAGCAGAATGAATATGCTTAAAGCTGTTGTTTTTTTCAGTGTAAAGGTATATATTGCTGTCACCTACACGTCTCAAGGTGCTAAATTACTTTCTGAAATGGGATAAATTCACTTATTTTTTCTGATGTCTGCTGCTCTTTAGTTGTGATGTAGGATGAGCCACAACTGCATCATTTTCAGTGATGACCACACACCTGTTACATCACACTTCTGAGCTGAGCAGAGCTACCCAGCTACACCATGTAAGAACAACAAAAAGAAAGAAAGAAAAAGAAAAACAACATAATAGATATAGCTACGTAAATGCATTTACTTTTGAAATGCAGTAGTAAAAGTAGTTTCATAAACTGGTAGCACTTGAGTGAATATACTCAGTTAACTTACTTCACTGGAAAAGAGAGGCATACCTTCTAAAAAAAATAAAAAAACAAAAAAAGATCTACAACAAAAAGAGGTTGCAAATGAGGCAAATTAACTTTGAGTTCAGGCATTGCATCTGAAGCAGAGGAGATTGTTTTGCAGCAACATTTGATTTATACTTGGTTTTTATCTTGCTCTGTAAGCTCAGCTCTGACACACAGTTGACTATCATTCCAATTACTGCTAATGTGCGGGATAGAGGGCCTTTTGTAAGCAACCCTTATGAAAGAATTTCTGCAATGTTGACTCGGTTATTTTAAGCTGAATGTTGGAGAACGTCACAATGTTTGTATTTTGACCTGGCAGAGGGACTCATTCCATTTATTCTTGCTGTAATTAAAGGGGAACCAACAGTCTACTAAGTTAACTGTATGCATAGGGACTAACTTATTAAAAAACATTTTGCTTTGTGTCGATTTATTCTTCCCAGCCTTCAGCACAGAATTTTAAGACCGAATCGAACCATTTTATGTCATCTGAGTTTATAATGTTGTCTCTCTCTGCCCACCCCCCCGCCCCCGTCTGTTTCTGAATTACAGGTACCGCTCACCGACTGCTCTGTACATCACAGAGTCTCGACTTCACGGCACTACTACCTGTACGATAGTGGTGTTTGTGTGTGTGTATGTGTGCGTGCGCGACTGTGTGCATGTTTTATTTGTGTCCTTCTGTCCAATTATCCATCAGTTAGTGCATTAGTATGCAGGGTGCTTGTGTGTCAGTCTTGTGTACGTGCATATGTGTGTCTGTGCTCCTCCACAGTGCAATTTCACAAACGCATAGAGAAACTGACACCTACACGGTAAGGATGAACCGCTCGTGCTGTTTCTCTTTTCCTCTCTCTTGTTTTATCTGCATCTTCCTTCCACATTACTGAAAACAGGTGTTTGTGAACCCCAGGTCTAACTCTTTCTAAGTATTCTCACTCCTTAAACTTACCAGCTACCAACAGCTATTGACTCATTCAAGCAGCTGTTTATTCATTTTAAAGTTATTACAATGCATAAGGAGAGGATATGACATGGCAAAGTGCTCTGAGGCAGTGGTCTTCCAGATTTTTTGGCTCTGGTGGCTTTGATTATTGAAAGGTAGCAAACAGGAAAGTGGGAAGACACACAGCAAAGAATCACAGGCAGAATTAACTTGAAGATGAAGAGATAATTGCTTCTATCTGATAATGAGCCAAAAAAAATTCTACAAAATCCACAAGGTGCAAAATGAAAGCTCTTCTAGGACCCTCATAGCCCCCGACAGTAATTATAACTGAATATTAGACAGGCTTTCAGTAAATAGGATATTCAAGATGGTCCAATGACCCCACAGAACTGGAACCATTTTGCAGATAAAAGAAATACTTGAAATATTACATGAACCTTTTTTCAACCCCCCACCCCCAAGAATGTTTTTTGTATGTCTACAGTAATTCAATTCATTTCAAATTCAAAAATAATATTTTATTCACCCCTGAAGGGAAATTCAAGTTGACTATATTTTGACGGAGGGGTTAAAATTGGATTTAATACCATGTTTCTGCAGGCCTCTTTTTTTTTTTTTCTTTCCAAGCAGATCACAGAAATATATGTTCCCATGAATGATAATGACCCTTTTCCCTAAACGCTGTTCTTAAATACCATCTCTGAAGTGACATTTGTCTTTAGGTTCAGTTAGTTTAAAATGTCACAATCCCTTAGACATAAGTGGGCCTTTTGTTTTTGTGGTTCAACACTCTAACATGAAAGCAGAGGAAACAAGCTGCTCTGTTCCCTGCTTATTCTTTCCACTACTGCAGATTTATTATGTATTATGAATATATTATGCAACGGCTTGGCTCAGAGGAACTGTTCACATCTTTTTTTCCCCCATAATTTTCTCTCACAGTCTTTCTTTCTGTTACTTTCTCTAGGAATGCACAGATGGGTATCACTGGGACCCTCACACTGAGCACTGCAGAGGTAAAACTCTCTTTTACCCTCATGAACATGAACCCCTCCCTCTGTCAGTTTATGCAAGCCCCTTGTTATTATACATTTAGCAGTTACCCACTTTTATGACATATCTGTCTGTTTATCCTCCATCAGACATAAATGAGTGCGAGACCATACCAGATGCCTGCAAAGGAGAAATGAAGTGCTTCAACCACTATGGAGGCTACCTGTGTCTTCCACGGTCTGCTTCAGTCATCTCTGCTTCAGAGGCCTCAACCACACCCACCGAGGCCTTTAACCCCTGCCCCTCAGGCTACGAGCCACAAGGAGACAGCTGCGTGGGTGGGTTTTGTATTTGTGTGTGTTCGTGTCTGGGGCTTGAAGGTGGACAGGTGGCAACAGGATGAGCTGTCATTAAGCATGTTTGTATGTGTGAGTGATTGTATAACTTTATTGTTGGTTGTGAGGGACAGGTGGCAGTAGCAAGCATTGGGACCGCATTCAGCATGTTGGTGCAATCTGTGTGGGTGTGAGTCCATGGGAGGCAGACTGGCAGTGCAGGAATGTAAAAGATTTCACACGAGGACAGCTGCTGTGTTTTTAGAAACTAACTTGCGGCGTCAGACCTGCTTGTGCTGGAGCATGGTGAGGTGTTCATCAGACTTGCATGAGGGAGAAAGCATGACTCAACATATTCTCAGCTGTTGGGTGCAAGTGAGGAGAAGATTGTGGCCACAGTCATACCATGTTTGGCAGTTATGCTGAATGATGCTGTGTCTGCTCACAATAACCACATTTCACATTTGTCTCTTTTTTTTTTGTCCCCGCCCTCACACACACACACGCATGCACACAGATGTTGATGAGTGTGTACGAGATGAACATGACTGTCAGCCCAGCCAGGAGTGCATCAATTCAGTGGGGTCCTTCAGCTGTCAGTGTCCCGATGGGTACCGCAAAGTTGGCACAGAGTGCATCGGTGAGATAATCTACATTTCTAAGCTCCAATGCAGCAGCTCAGAACACTTTTTGCTGCAGGGTTTGGGGGAGATTATTTTTCTCATTCCTTCTTTCTTTTTTGTAAGCAAGCATAAAAACATAAACAAAAAAAAACAAACCTTTCTGACATGTCTCTCTCTCTCAGACATCGATGAGTGCAGGTACAGGTACTGTCAGCATCGCTGCGTCAATGTCCCTGGTTCCTTCTCGTGTCAGTGTGAGCCAGGTTTCCAGCTGGCAGGAAACAACCGATCCTGCATTGGTGAGGGGAAAGTTCATTCATTGTTGTAAATCTAAAATTATAACAATGCAAATAAAATCCTGCTTTCCTAATCATGCCTAAATAGAGAGAGTAACAGCTAAATGTTCTCAAAGAACTGCTTTTTTAATCACTTAATTGCAGACACAAAGATTTTCTGGTATTTATGTCTCTTTTGCCTGATTCTTACTCCTCGTGATTTGTCAGAAACAATGTAAAACTGAAGTTCACTTTAATTAACTGTACTGTTTGTAAGTTTATGTGTACTTAATAATTAATTAGCTTATTGAAGTTTTATAGATTGTCAGTAGTATTGCTGATCACATGATAAATGACAAATAAGACATTTTTGATCACATCAACTGATCAGATAAACTGTATTTAAATTTCAGCCAGAAGTGTTGAACGTTGTAAGTTCGTGCAGTCAGAAAACTAGAAGGGCACCCAGAGAGTGCAGACCAGCAACGAAACCAGCAGTTCATTTTTGACGTGAACAGATGACACGTCTCAGTCTTGGAACCTCCTGCTGTATAAACAGACACAGCGGTTATTAGACAAAATTCATTTTTGCTTATTGGAGCGCCCTCTACTGCTCAAATGTAGACTATATTGCATCAAATGGGGATGTCTTTTTACATCATTGACTCCTCTCATCACAGCTTCATCAGTCCCACTTGAAAAACAAGTCACAGCTAAATAGTCAGTCTATAGTTTACTTTATAGCTATGTCACTATAGCTATAGCTATACTTTCCTCCTGCAGCGTTTCTTTATAGTCTCCATCTGACTGAGCACTACAGATGTTCATGATAATGTCTATTTTTCTACTTCTGGCTCAGTTCAAATATAACATAATATTTCAGAGGCCTTTCTTTACATCACAGATCCTGAAAAGACTTCTGCTGAGAATTTGACCGTGTGGTCTTCCCTTTGCGCTTGAGCCACTTCTTTGGCAACTTCTGTTTGATTCTGACAGTTTTTGCATTGTCCTGCTAACAGATGAGAGATCAAATCCACCTTTTTCCAGAAGAGAGTGAGAGAAGAACAAAAAACAGGAGACTTATTTCATGATGGACCTCTTCACTCACAGCATCAAACTCACAGAGAAAACATCTTTTATAGACTCTGAAGCAGTGAAGTCTACTTTCTCCTTTTCAGATGTGAATGAATGTGACATGGGTGCTCCCTGCTCCCAGAGGTGTTACAACACATATGGGACTTTCCTTTGTCGCTGTGACCAGGGCTACGAGCTCGGGCCTGATGGCTTTACTTGTAATGGTGAGAGACTGAGGGCTCAGTATTTTACCCTGTTATTTCTGTTATTTTTCTGTGGTCCGTTAATAAAAACTGAGCTTGTGTGTTGTCAGACATTGACGAATGCAGCTACTCCAGTTACCTATGCCAGTTCCAGTGTGTCAACGAACCTGGAAAGTTCTCTTGTGTGTGTCCAGAAGGATACAAGCTGCTGGGCACCAGAATGTGCCAGGGTAAGCATGCCTGCCTACATTTCCTCTGCTTTTGCTCTCTGTGCTCCCAGAGTCACGAAAGCTGCTCTGACTCAATGCATATTCATTCTCTGGCATCTGCTCTTTTCCTGTCTGCTCTGTCTCGTGCTGTTCAGTCAAACCTCACAAGCTGTTTGTTCTCTGCAGATATAAATGAGTGTGAAACAGGCGAACATCAGTGCACTGACACACAAACTTGCGTGAATATCCATGGACGGTACCAGTGTGTGGACAAAAACCGCTGCCAAGAGCCTTACGTACAAATGTCTGACAAGTGAGTGGCATCTCATGAAAGCTGGTGTGCGTTTTTGTACACAAAACCATGCTTCTACAAACCTTACTCTAATTACCAAAATATGTGCTGGCCATCAGATCTGAATATAATCAGCCCCTGTGCTGAGTATGGCTCAGACTACAAAATTACCCCAATTACTTTTTCCACATATGAGTCCAACTTTACAGCCTTTTCTTTTAAACAGGTTCCAGTGCAATAAGAAAACTATTGCAGCTGTGAACAAGCTGCAGCAGGTGTGGGTCATTGTTAACATATCCCACATGATTTGGTTGTAAGAAAAGCGGGTTAGCTGAACATGAGGGAGAAAGGCTACTGTTCAGTGTTTTTTCAAGATTTTTAAGATTATTCTCCTCTTTTGCCATATTACACCCTCTGCTGGCAGATGCTTAAACTGCAATGTCAGGATGAAAAAAAATCCTTCCAGTTTTCTTCAGTGGTATCTCACTCTGGCTTTTTACTCCTCTGTGTGTGACCAGCCGCTGTGTGTGCCCCGTCAACAAGCTTGCCTGTCGAGATCTGCCTTTCTCTGTGGTCCACCGCTACATGAGCATCACCTCGGAGCGCTCTTTCCCCTCTGACATCTTCCAGATTCAGGCTACCAGCGTCTCTGCAGGGGCCTACAACACCTTCCGCATCCGCTCCGGTGATGAGAATGGAGACTTTTACATCAGGGTGAGAACTTTTAGAGGGCATGGTTGGAAGTACGATGAGCTGTGACCAGATAAGTCAGCTTAGCAACTCATCCAATCACAGCCAAATGTGTAAAACTCAAAGTGCACCGCCTGTATACAGAATTTCTATTTAGGCTTAGACAAAGATATCAGAACAAGGCTAGCCTATTTTAAAAGCAGGGCTCTAATAAGTTGGACCCACTGACTTTGCACATGTTTTACTTAAAATTTCTGATGACATTAAAGAAATGTCATTGAAGAAATTTTGTTTAGGCACTCAGAAACTAAATTATCTTATCAGACAAGAACTTTGGTGTTATATGGTGGCATACTTGGAGTTTTTGAGACTTTCAATTGTTTGTGCTATTTATCATTATTTACAATCATTTATAGCTCACTTCAGAGACATTTCCTGTGATCTCCACCTACAACTTGAAATAATGCTTTATTTGCAGCACCTCAGAACTGAGAAGTCTCTTGGGTCGTGCTTTATTGACAGAAAATTCTAGTCAGCAGTTACACAGCTCACTGAAGACAGAAAGGACATGGTAATGTTTGAGCAGTACCTTGTCTAATGTTTTACAAATCAACTATGAAACCTACGTTCTTGTTGGTGTAACATATTGCTAAACATTGCCCATACAAGCAAAAAAAAGTTAATTTTCAGCTCTAAAACTGAAACAAAAGACAAAGAAATGGAGTGGAAATGAAGTGGGAGTTTATGAAGTCTTTATGCAAGAAAGGTATTACACTATGCTTTTTAACTAGTGTCTTATCTGGTGGCTGGTTGTTACGTTAATTCAGCATTCCTATCCAGGCTATAACAAGCTTTGCTAATTCAGTGGTTTCCAATGACTCATGCGTTGTCCATCAGTGTAAAGATGGTTGCTGTTTGAATGTATT
>JBAMYA010000002.1:5367952-5379401 GCA_037176975.1 Arrhamphus sclerolepis | reverse complement strand
ACCTACAGACTCTTGGAACAGCAAGTAAACCTGCATTCAGGGAGCAGAGTGTTCTACTAGGACAGTAAGGAACTATGGCATTTTTCACATAGATTTGAGCTTTATCATTCAAAGCTTTGTAACCTTACCTATAAAATACAATAGACTGCAACAGGAGTATTTTAGACTCCTCCTTTGCAGAGCAAACTCTGTTGAGGCAATGGGAAGGTTATTAGTTACACAATACTGATTATCTAATTTGAGGACTGGACAGGTTAAAAAGAAAAAAAAGATAAGTTTGGATAAGTGGTTGTGGTAAAGAGGGTTATAAGACCAAATTATCCCCCACATTAACAGTGAGTTTGTTGCACAAAAACAAACTTCTAATTAGATTCATTTGAGTCCATTTGCTGTCAGGGAGACGAGACACTCAACGTCTCTACGACCCCTCGCTCTTCATTCGCTCACCTATTCACAGCCATGTTCTTCTTTATGGTACCAGTGCATACACCTCGTAATGGCGAGATCCTTGTGACAATCACAACAATGGCAGAGCTGGAGACAACAGCGTGCGTGGGACACTGGGACGACTTGAGTGCCTTCAAGTTCGCGAGGAGGAGAAAAACAAACATCTTTGAGTGTTTCTGTTCTGGGAGCTCCTGCATTAGGATGTATGCCTCTTCAGCAAACAGAAGAAATCTGGTACAGCTGTTTTGTAAAGCAGTTTCTGAGAACATTAAATTTTGGAAAATAAGACATTTGCTTAGTTTAAAAAAAATCCATTGAAAACATTAGTGTTGTGCTCAAATTCCATATTATTCAGCAGTATCACAAAGCACACAAAGAGGATAACTTTAAAAAATCTGCTGGGATAAAAGTGTTTCTTTTTTGTTACCATCAAACTTTAATGATATTAGTGTCAGTGTTAATTCCCTGGGGCTCCTCAAGTAATTGTAAGCTGAGATCTCCTACAGATTCTGGCGGTTTTAATGGCCATATAGAAAATATGTCTTATCCAAGATGATCTTTTAAGTGCTGAAACATCACTTAAGTGCAGGACCAAAGTGCAAATACACGAAGCACTAATCATTATGAGTTTGGAATGAGGAAAAGAGGATTTCTCTTTAATAAAAAAAAATAAGAAGAGGAGGGAAATGCTGTGATGGAGTCTGAAATCACATCCGAGATCAATCTCAGGAACCGAAGATGACAGGCAGAAGTGGTGTGGATCTTCACATTCCACACCTTTTTGGAAAGTGGGGGGAATTGTTTAGAATAAAGCCACAAACAGGCAAATACACTGTCATTCAAGAATTTAGTCCATCACAATCCTTCAAAGCTCCTGACAGGCAACAGAAGAGCCATTCACCATTGTTGATCTTATAGTGAGAGGCAGAAGATCCTGCTGAGCAGCTAACAGCATCACTCTTCTGTCTATAGCTGCTGGCTGTAGTAAAGACATACAGTAGTGTTTGGTGCAAACAGAAATTCCTTAGTCCACACAAATCTGTAAAATGGTACAAAAGTACTCAGCAATTAAAAAAAAACGTGTCCTATAACAGAATTTGTTAACCTTGTGTTGTTTTACTTTGCCCACACTTAAGTTTTACACAAACTTGTAAGAATTTGTGGTCATATGAGACATCTTAGATACTTTCAACATTGCTCATTATGGTCAGGTATTTAAAAATAGATTAATTTCATTCTGTTCATCTTCACACGAACTTTCTCCTTCAATATCACGTGATTAATAAACAATTTTAGCTCTGATAAGAATTTGATTTTCTCTCCAAGGGTGTATTTTTTCTGCATGCTGTTTATAAATAAACAATTTCTATTTTGCGAATTCAACCAAGCTAATTCTGCTAAGAGCATGACTCAACATTAGACCTTTCAGGATGAGTTTAAGAAAATTATGTCCACAATTATGTCTTCTCTGACTGAACAGTTTTATTGAATAACTGTGACGCTGCATCCAGAAAGCCCAAAGGGAAAATAGATGCCACTATCCTGAAACATTGTACTCCACAGTTTGGCAACAGATGGGCATGTGATATGTTTTTTCCACTGCTCTTGGGGTGCCGTTTGCCCATGTGCTGCGTTTTGACAGACTTTAATCTATCAGTTTAAGAGCTCCAGGAACAGAATACACAACCCTGAACATGTTACAATGAGGATCTCTAACAAGGAGCAGGGTTATTCGTCATTTCTATTATGCCTACATGTGTGGAGCAAAAAATACATAAATCATTGTTTATCAACTGAGCCTCTTAATAAATTCTATACATTTGACGTCATCCTTCATGACATTTTGTAAAATGTACCATCCTGAAACTAAATGAAATTGAATGTTAGTTTTATTATTCCATCCAGAGGGTAGCTATCCTTTCAGAAAATAAGTGAATCTATATTCACTGCAATTATTTGCTGCATCATTTTGAAACTGTGATTTTTAAATCGAGTCCTGAAATCCAGGAGAAAGTGCTCGAGAATATGATCTCAAATCACCTCTATCGTCATATAAAACCGTTTCCATCCAGTGACGCAAAAAAAGGTATGCGTGTATGAATGTGCGTGTGCGAGCGCGCGTATGGACAGCGGCAGAGATCCAGCTGTGCCATGCTCCACTTTTGAGGCATAGCACAGGTCTCCTCAGGAGGGGTTAAAAGTGAAATCTCCTTTCTATAAATAGGACAACGCAGCTCGTCTCGGGGGCGCGCTCGCGGTCCTTCTGTCGTTCAGCGGTGAGATCTATTTTTGGACACAGCTTGGTATATCTCACGTGAGACGTACTTGACTGTGCTGGTGTTTGCGCGCGCATTCATAAATTTCATTCATTAAAATTCTGCCACTTTGAAAATTCAGTGCAACTTTGAAGCAGCAGCTTTGAGTCACGCAGACTCTCGGACGACAATAAAAGAAGAAACTACATGTAATCGATGTAGTCTTTCAGTGCTCCAGCTGCCCAATTGTTGTGGTTCTTTCTTATCGCCTCGGTTACTTGTCATTATACCATCCTTTTCTATGAATAACGTCCAGTCTATTCTACAGAGGTGTGAGGGATTTTGTTGTAAATCCAGTTATAAATGTGGTGTGCTTGCCTGTGAAAACTGCGAATTAAGAAGAAATAAAAAGATTGTAGCATACAAAATGTCGCAGATCGAGTTTGATTTAAGGCAGAGATACAGACAAAATGGAAGCAGGCATGTTCTCTGTGCAGTATGAGAGCTCCATTCCCTCCGATTTGTTTTTCATTCATAAAAGGTGAAAATAGCGTTGTGAAACAGCCTCAGCACCCACATCCGTCTCATCTAACTACATCTCTTAACATTTTGTGTTAAGCTTCGTTGATCTGACATGTTATAAGTATTGACGGTAAATGTGATCAAAAATGAAATGTTGAGCACCCCCTAACAACCTGCCGTGTTTACTAACACGTCCAGGGCAAAAAAAAAAAAAAAAAAGCAGTGATGGACAGGCTATAGCTCAGGTGCCAGCCATATAAACACAGAGACATCTTTCGTATGCAACACAGTCTCTCTGTCTTCCCCTCACCCCCTCCGCTCTCTAATTCACCGGAGTCCGGTGACTCCGTTTACGTTGTACGCTTGCTCCGCCCATTACTCGGTTTTGTCCAAATCGGGCTTTTTGCGTCGCCGGAGCTCCCGATTTCAGTCAGACGTCATCACCGAGTAAATGGAAGAGCTGACGTCGAGGAAGAGTCACTGAGAGGAGAGGGCCAGGGAGAGGGAGGGGGAGACGTTCACCATTGCTTACATTGATATGAAACTTATCCAGCCCCCTCCCTCCCCTCTAATCTTTCCCTCCCTCCCTCCGTTTTACGTCGGTGTTGGTGCGTCGGGAGCCCCCCTGCTCCGGCGGAGTCCCAGGCTATATAAGTGATCGGCGAGCAGAGTCCCTCAACCAGTTTTACGGGTTCCGGACTTCTGCTTCAGAGGCGGCTACCACAGCCGCCGAATCACCTGCACTCCGACAGGAGGGACTGACATCCATCAGCCGGCCAGCATTCGAGCTGGACGCTGAAGCGGAGACAGTACAAGAGAAGGTTTTTAAACCTTGCTCTGGAGAAAACAGCTGAGATGAAAGTCCAATAACACAACCGAGAGCTTTATCACTTCATCACCTGTCTCTTAACACATCTGGGAGACAGGGCACTTCAGCTGAGGCACGACGTTGAGCTACACTCCGCTCAAAACTACCCAACTTACACGTGGAGGAATCTCACTTGGTCACCGCAGAAACCAACTACAATGTATCGCTCAACCAAAGGAGCATCCAAGGCTCGACGGGATCAGATCAACGCCGAGATCCGAAACCTGAAGGACTTGTTGCCCATATCTGATGCAGATAAAGCGCGGCTCTCGTACCTGCACATCATGTCACTCGCCTGCATGTACACTAGAAAATCCGTCTTTTTCACTCAAGGTAAGAATGAATTTATTCTGAATTAAATCTACCTGTTGATGAAACTCGTGTGCTACTGCATAAACAGAATCCCTCACAGCAGTGGAATCAACAAGTGTTTGAGCGATGTCGTAGGCAATAGCATTTACATAAATCAGATTTTATCATAAACAGTAGACAATATAGGCTGCTGTGATCTTAAATAATTCAAATTAACGCCGATAAAAGCGTTACATGCTCGTTGCCGCTGTCTATAGTCCTGAAACGTTTTTTTTTATCGTTAGCGCAGTCTTGCCACTGTCCATGGTTCTGAAACAAGCTACTACCACATTTATTAACAACAGCATCCCATCTTTTTACGTCCAGGTTTAATAACAAAAATGACATATTTTCACTCCTTCCTTTTTACTCTAGAAGCGGGAACTGCTGCTAGTGTGGAGGAGAGTGCAAGGTTTCTGTCTTTTCACGAGCTGTCGGAGTTGATGCAGGCGCTGCCAGGCTTTGTGATGCTGCTGACTGGAGAGGGGAAGCTCCTGTACTTGTCAGACAGCGTCTCCGACCACCTCGGACATTCAATGGTGAGCCTTACACGGATTCAGTTATTATTTTTAGGAACGTATTTCGTGTTTCTTCATGTAACATTTTTTTCATGGGAATTTCAGGTGGATCTTGTGTCACAAGGGGACAGTGTTTATGATATCATAGATGCTTCTGACCACTTTATAATGAGGAGCAACCTGTCAACCACTACATCACTTGAGATGGGTAAGATAAAATGTTTGATATTTTTTGATAAACACTGATGAAAAAATATAGTTTGTAACAAACCTCTTTTCATCTTCTCCACAGACCGTCTCTTCCGCTGTCGTTTCAACACCTCCAAGTCTGTGCGGAGGCAGAGTGCTGGAAACAAACTGGTTCTGATCCGAGCTCGCTGTCTTTCTGCCCCTTCCACATCCCCTGCTGTCGGGTCGTACTGGGCATCCAATCCTGTGTGGGTGTGTTTCTGCTCTCCTCTGGAGCCACAGCCGACCCGCTGCAGCCCTGGGGCAGAGAGGGAGTCAACCTTCACCCTTTCCCCATCTGAAACCGACCTTTTTCTGGCTTGCTTCCACTCCCAGCACGCTCGCGACATGAGACTGCAGGCAGCACAAGAGAGGTAAGGTCACACTCTGCCCTCCACTTGTTGCTTTAAAATTTAAACTAGAAGATTAAGCTGTTAATGAAAGAAAGCTTTGAAACATTATGTTCCTAATGCATCACCACCCACTCTCCCCTGCAGCGTGAGCGCCTATCTTGGCTTTGATGTGACAGATTTACGCTCTCGCTCTTGGTACAGCCTACTCCACCCACAGGACCTGCCACATGCCTCTGCTCAGCACCGTAGCCTATGTAAGTGTTACAGCCATCCATGCCCACACAATTACACATACTTTGCCCACTGGCTCATCCACACACTTAAAACACAGATGATTGATAGAATTTCAAACTGATGCCAACTTTTGTCCTATAGTGAGGGAAGGAGGAGAAGGGAGAACTGAAATGGTGGTGCGTGTGCAGGCTCAAGATCAGTCTTGGGTTTGGCTCTACATGGTACTTCAACTGCAGCCTGGTGAATTCCCTATTAGGAGCAACAACTACATTATCAGGTATGTACTACCTTCTTCTCCTTCTTTTTAAATTCAAACCAAGTACCATTAATTCATTTGGAGACGTAATAAATGTAGGAAAATAAGATAACACAAGTCCAACTTCTCAATTATACATCTTTTTTCCCTCATTTTTCTTTCAGTGACTCTGAGGCCTGGGCAGTACGTCAGCAGCTCAGCTCAGAACAGACCCAGCTGACCCTAGTCCTGAGTGTTGGGACTTCTCAGCCAGAGAGTCTGAGTCTGCAGTCTCCAGAGACTCTCTCCAGCCCAGACCAGGTGTTTACACCAGGCAGCAGTGGCCTGTCTGGCCAGTCCTTTGACTTCAGCACTGCTGGCTGCAGCGTAGGCTCATCCGATGAACCTGGGAGCTCTGTTACTGAAGCCATGCAGCTGGAGGGTGACCCACGCTCCAGTATCTCCTCTCTGGAGGAGGAGAGCTTCTTTCAGCAGCATCCCACTGAAACCCCTTCAACTGCTTCCTCCCCCACTCCAGTCACTGTTGAAACTGTGGCAGATTTAGACTTTTTAACACAAAACATTCTCCTGCCACCTTCGTTCCAGCTGGACCCTCCTCTGCCAGCTCTCCCCCTGCCTCTTCCCCCTGTGCCCACTTCACAAGCTCAACAGACGAAAGAGTTTGTGTGCACTCCCCCATACACGCCCCAGGTCAGTGGGGCCAGCTTCCCATTCAGTGAACCCCTTTTCAGCTTTGATCCAACTGGCACTACCACTCCTCCGCCCTCTGCAACCACTGTCACTGCCACCACCTCCTTGGCCCCTTCAACATCTTCCACAGCCCCACCAACTACAGCTTCTAGCCCTGCTCCTCCCACCACTCTCTCCACCAAGATACCCCTTGTGCTGCCTACCCTCTCTACTGACCTCTTGTTCCCTATTGAGCCCTGCAGTGGTTCTCTGTATGAAAAGCTTCCCCCTACACCTGACAGCCCTGGAGATGGGGATTGCACAGTGATGACCCTGCCAGAGGTGAGGGGCCCACTATATGTTGATGTCCCACTGGGGCCCCTCCAGTGCCCCCCTGAAGGCCTCCTTACACCCGAGGCATCTCCCGGTAAACAGCCATGCCTCTCTTTCTTCTCTATTGAAAGAGAAAAGGAGAGAGCAGAAATATCCCTCTTAGCTCAACACATCAGCTCATTGGCTGAGGGTTTCTACCTGGATCCACTCTTGTCCAAGCTCTCTCCTCCATCATTATCTCCCTCATCCTCCCCTCCCTCCCCTTTCCTGTCTCCAACCATCGAGCCTGCTGATTCAGTCCACATGCTTAGGGAGTTTTATCCCATTAAAGCATGGAAGGGTCTGGACATTCCCATCTTCCTTGACAATGATGATTCTCTGTTTGAAGAGAGCATCTTAGAAACCCTTCTGGAAGATGACCTTGCTCCCTCCCAGACACCTGGCCTGTCCTTGCCTTCCCCCTCGACTTCCCCTGTACCCAATCCTTCAAGCCCATCCTCTCCTCAAACCCCAGTGTGCTGGTGCCAACCCTCCCAGTTTGAGGGAGTGGGCCACGTCTGTAGCGTCCAATCGGCGCAATGTAACTCCATGGTTGGGTGCGGGGCGACTGTGGTTAATGAGGCCGGGGTAAAGGCGGAAGGGGAGGGGCTAATGGAGGAAGCAATGGAGATTGAGGTGGTGTCATCTCCCATGTCCTCTTGCTCCTCCATCCCAGCTTCCCCTCCCCTCGTCCTCACTGCCTCCCCGAGCCCTCCCATCTCCACGCCCATCGCCTCGCCCACGCCCGCCGTGTCTTGCACTCAGTCCCTCCTGGAGGAACTGGCCGTCCTGGAACCCATGTTTGGGGCAGGTGCCTCGATCGCCCCTGGCTTAGGGCAACAACCTGAGTTGTATCAACTCCAATGTCATCCATCGCCACAGTGCTTCCACAAAGGTGAAAATCTGTCTTTTTAAAATTTCATTTGAGTAAAATGACATTACAAAAACAAGTTCTGAAAATGAGCCCCTAACTTACTTGTTTCCATGTTCTTTTGTCTTTCAGATGGGAGTGGAAGTGTTCCTCCGTTCTAAAATAAGTCTGTGACTTACTTCATTAAGTATGGCATATTGTCATATTTTGTGGAGACCCTTTTACTGCAAAGTAAAAAATAATTAAGTGTATAAATATACATAATGTATATATAATTTCAGGACTTTAACTCCTACATGTCTCCTGAGAACAAAGATTGGGTTTATATTTTTGTTCGGTCATTTATCTGTGTACTAATACAAAACTGGTGCAACAATTACACAATGGTGCAACTACATGGACCCATAACTGACTGAGTTCTGGGTCCATGTGGTGTCTCAGCTTCTCTGTTACATGAGCTTCAGTGATCAGACAGAGAAACTTCTCTGAACTCGTAAGCGCTGTTCAACCTTTAGATGCGCATATGTATTCACTCGTAGTGAAATTTCTGTTGTGAACAAAGACAATGATACATTTCTTGCTATTTCAGTAGGAAGTTTAATTATAGCACTTTTTGCCTGACATGCAGCAACGCAAACACAAATCTCAAATGTATTGGAAGTCAAATGTTTACAATCGTTTACAACCTTTTGGTGATCACAATCAGTGGATAAAAGAAGAACGATTTATGAAATCTTCTTTTCAGTGGTCAGAGCCAGTACCTCTCTGGTTTGAAAGCATTCCTTGTAGCCTTTAAGGTTACACTAAAACTCACAAATAATAAGCTATACAACAAAACCTTTTATACTTTGAGCTCTGAGTTTGCGACTTCAAGCTTTTAACATTTCATATTTAACTCCACATCTAAAATTGTGTGTATCAATGTGATGTGCAAAGAAAGAAAGAAAGAAAAAAAAAACATGTGAAGAGATCCAGGCATGTGAAGATCTCCAGACGGCTGAAGGTGTCTGCTGGAAGAGTGCTGGACCTCTGATCATGCCACATATTCACTGCTACGCTGTACTGTATGTTAAGACTCTGAATGTAAGGCTCAGCGGGCCCCCCTGTCCCCTACCCCCTTGGCCAGAGGGCAATCAGCTGGATAATCTTGCAGCATCAATATTTGTGATGCTGGCAGCTTATAGCGGTTCCTGGGTGCCTGAAACGGCCGTGACCTGCTGAACTCTTAACTCTTTACCAAGTCCATTCAACATGGACGGTTACATCGTTGCTCCACTGGAGCGCGGTGTAGTGAGGCACAATTGACTATGCGAATGAGGGATTCTTCTTTTTTGAGAGGGGTTAGAGAATACAAAGGTTTTGTTTTAAAAATGAGAACAGGGATGGGATGTTATTTCTATTCAGTAACCAAACGACACGGGTTGAGAATGGTACAATTCCCATGGTGTCGACATGCTCACGTAGAGTTGTCTACGGTCAAGTAAAGGATTGATTCCTACGTTCTAGCTATTCAAGGCTAAGTTAATATACATGTGTAAAATTATATTGTATGTGTGATATATGAAAAAAGATGTTATCTCATATGCATTACGTCTGAGGATGTATAGGCATATGTTCTTTTGAGAAAGGTTGTACGCATTTGTACATTTGTATGAAACAGTTATTGGTCTGTATATAAAAGAAAGAGATTTTTATTGCACAAGAAGGAATATATTCTGAAGATCTTAACTGCAGAATGGACATTGTGGACCAGTGTTCTATTGTGATGCTTATAAGTGTATGATTGTCATACAAATGCATTTATATTAAAGTGCACTTAATGCGGCTGATGCATTTGTGTCGTCATAGTCAAGCCCTCTTTTCCTCCCTCAGCCTCATCATCACCATCATCATCAACCCACCATGCCTGCCTCTCTTCCTCCCTCCCCTTCATTCTCCTGCGTTTCTTCCCCTGGAGCGAGTTTCGCTCAGCAACAGCACTGACGCACACGCATGACGAGACAGAATGAGACACTATGTGACTCAGTCTGACGCACACACTTCGCATCAAGGTTTTCGCATGTGAGGACAGGCAAACACAGTTGGCCTCCCACTTATGATGATACACATATAATAGTAGGTAGATTACCCCCCCACACACACCCCTCCTTCCAAATTTTAGTGTCCCACATTCACTGCTATACCTGCAGCCCTGTGCCTGCTGTGCTGTAAGACTCCATATATAGGCATTCCTGGTCAAGAGCTCTGACTGAAACAGTCTCACGTCTATTCTCAGCTTCTATTCAAAAGGATCAGAGTGGGGAGGGTTGACAGAGGGGGGAGACAGAGAAAGAGTGAGAGGAGGCTAAAATTAGAGGTCCAGTAGAAAAAGGATATGGGACAAACTGATCTCCTGTGGCCATACGTTGGAAAGGTGAGCATGGCCAAAATCAATGAATGAAAAATCAAATGAAAGAGATTCTGGGTTATTTAAGTTTTTTTTTTTTGGTTGGATGATGGTGTTACCGCTTTTTTTTTTTTGCACACATTTGATCAGATGTGCCACAGCAGATTTATAGAAGCAGAAGTATGTGCATGATGAAGCAACGAGACCACACGCTGCATCTGCAAATGAACATTTTGTTCCACCACTACCTGCTGCAGAGCTGGTGATGGAGGTAAGATGAACAGAGGGAACACAGAACAGCTTAATGCTGCTATCTTCTGGAAAAGAAAAGGACTGCAGCACAAAGGAGCCCATAGGATTGTGTGTTATGAGAAAGGACCTGGTGAGCTAGAGAGCACAGGTTTATATTTAATGTACATTTGACCAAATCCAGTAGTTGCAGTCAAGATAAAATTGACTCTGTGTGATGCAGACTGGACATGATTAGGTGACATGTGTAACATTGTTACCATAGTTACCAGAATTGGCTTAGTCACTGACACTGTGTAAAATGTAAATGGAAGCAAAATGCAACAAGCTGTAAATTTTCTCAACCCAAATTTTATTTATAATAAAGAGCATAGAAAACATATTGCATGTTTAAACTAAAAATGCAACAGCTTAAGAAAAAATAAGGACATTTGGAATTTCATTGTGTTGTCTACGTGGCCCTGTAATGGACTAGTGACCTGTCAAGGGAGTAGTCCTGCTCACCTCCTAAAGAGAGCTATGATATAAGCTCCCAGGTAGACAATTTTATTTCATAGTAGACCAAATGCTTTCAGCTGGTGAAGTTAATTGAACTGACTGCAGGCAGGTCAGTTCTACCACCAAGGCTTGTTTTTGTAATGGATGCAGTATACAGAGCAGTCTTTCTGAAAGATGCAAGGCCTTTCCTGAAAAAAAGATGTTGCCTCGATGGGACACAAAGTTAAAGTAATCAGAACATGTTTTCATGGTGGACTATTTCATTTCATCTAATGATGAAACAATTTACTCCCTGTTGGCTCCCTGTTAAATTTAGAATTGAATTTAAAATATTACTTCTTACATACAAAGCTCTGAATGATAGAGCTCCAA
>JBAMYA010000002.1:5352840-5367852 GCA_037176975.1 Arrhamphus sclerolepis | reverse complement strand
CATATACATATACATATATATATATATATATATATATATATGTATAGAAATATAAATATATGTACAGAACATACCAACTGTGACAGCAGTGCCCTTTCTACTTCTTTTTTCTCCATGAAGAGGCTATTGTTTGTAAAAGGTTCAAGGAGGATGAGTTGTTTTTGCTTCCATTTTATGAAATGAAATGAAAAATACTTTATAAAATGAAACAAACACATACTGCAGTGCTTCTCTTGACAAGCAATGGGGGACAGAGAGAAATGCGACAGAGACCATTGTGGAGTGGAGACCTGGAGTCACATGAAATTAACTCTACAAATATGTTTGAGAAACAGGTCAATATCGTGGGGAAATATTTTTGAATATCTACTTAGATGAGAAGTGGTTGTCTTAATTTAACATAGAGATGGGAATTTCAAGTCCTGAGTTGGTCTTTTGGCTGACTAGAGTATTTTTCTTGATAAGAGCCTCTTGTGGATTTCTAAGAGATTTGCCACCTTTCTCCATGCTCCTCTCATGATAAATTGTCAGAACTTTGATGATCACATGAGCTTATCTGTAGTGCTGTCATCAGCCCAAGACACAAAGGAAAGACATTACACTGATCTGCAAAGATGTCACTGTTTTTTAATGGCAGACAACCCATCTGTCATTACTGAAATCCTGGAGGAAGACGTCAGAGCTGCACTACCACTAGGTGGCAGCAGATTGCTTGAATCCCATTAATAGGTTTTTAACATAATACAGTCTGTGCAGCAATGCCCTTTTTTGGTCTTGTTCACTTGACAGAAATTTAGCACCTTCTTACTGCTTTCCACTTTTTTACAGGGTTGCCACAATGGACCAGCATTTGTCATTATTTACCTGATAGAGGTTTTACATTGGATGCCCTTCTTTACACAACCCCTCTCCGATAATCTGGTCTCGGGAACGGCATTATGAGAACACTGGCTTGTAAACCCTCAAAGGCTGGGGAAATATGGGAAATGTGGGTTCAGTATCCTGTCTAAGGACAGATGGGCTGGGCATCAAGTCAGCTCTACATATTTTACTCCGCACACCTGAAAAATCAGCATTTTCTCTCTCTAAGCCCTATAATGAGTTTAAAGACTTAAGCCAAATGAGAGGTTTCAGTTTTGTTGTCAATTTATCTTATTCTTGTAGAAGCTGTTATTTATCTGCTGACCATCTGCAACTTTGTTTCTCACATTTATTCAACTGACTCTTGATTTTGGAAGCTCTGCCGCATCTCCATCAATATCAGAGGCGATCCATCATGCACAGACAAAGAAGGAAGAAATGTCGCAGAATCTAGCTTTATTTTCTTTGGCTTTATCAAACACCTATGGTTTCACACAACTGCCACACCCATAGTGTTTTTAAAGTGACAGAGGAGCTTTAAACAGTTTGTGAAGATGCTGCAGCAGCAGCAACTTCAAGTAATTATTTACGCCTTCTGATCTGTCATCATATAACTACACTGCCAACCGATATGATGTCCTGTACACAAAAATGAGCTGCATAGCCTCCACTTTCTACAGTGAAATCACTGGCAATCTGACTTTTATAAGCTTGGACAGAGCCAGGCTAGCAATTGCCCACTGCTTCCAGTCTTTATGCAGAGCTAATTGCCTCCTTGCTCAAGCTTCTTACTTAACATGCAGACATGAGAGGCATTGATCTTCTCATCTGACTCTCTGCAAGAAAGTGAAAAGCTGATCTGTCCAAAGAGCCCATCTGTTCCTTTAAAGTAAGATGAAAGGAACTAATAGATGGGCTCAAAACTAAAGGCTTAGCCAAGGTGAAATCAAGCTAAATTCCATCCATCTTGGGGGGCTGTAATGCACTGCATGCACGCATTTTCATAGAAAACACTACACAATGCCAACATGATATCTAAGCCCCTAAGAGGCGCCAGCAGATGGCACTGATGGACAGTCCCAGTTGTGGTGGCAGAGCTGTTGCTGGTTATTGCATGTCAGACTAAATTCATGCCTTTTAAAGGATTAAGCTGCCTGTCCTTACATCTTAAATCTCATTACAACACACATTAAATCAGCTGTGAGGATGCAACTTATAAAGGTGGGAGGGAGGTATGATGGGTCAAACAATAAGCGGTTGAGGAAGATTAAAAATAAAGAAAAAAAACACCACAAACTCGTAGCACCCCTTTTCTGAGTAAGTCACATCTCTTGCATGCACTTAATGCCTCTTGACTCAAGTTCCTCTGGGTATTGCTTCATTAATGAATGCAAATGGAAAGGCTTACTTCACTGGTAGAGTATGAATAATGGAAGCACTCTGATGATGTTATGAGGCTAGTGGAAATAACCACAATCGTGGGAGGGATGGGTGTTAAGCGAAAGGGGTTAGAGAGAAGCACCTTCACATGGATCTTGACGGGCAGAGGGATGCCCTCCTTCAGCTCCTTGGTTTTCTCATTGAAGTCCTTGCAGAACTGTCCAATGGGAATTCCTTTCTGTGTTGGAACAAAAAGAGAAGAAGGAATAAATATGGTGAAAGACTGATCTAAATGTATGAGGAATCTGAGCTCGCAAATCATTCAGCTGAATATCACTATTGTCACACTATGCTGACAGAAAGCAGATGCCTGGGCTGCATGTCAATCAATCCACCACAAAGCTGCAGAGGTCTTACTGTATTCACAATATTCACACACGTGACTGGTTCAGGGAACAAGGCTGAGCTTTTGTGGGTGCAACTCAATGTTTTTCCGAAGTGTGTGTGTGTGTGTGGGTATGTGTGTGTCTGTCATGAGAGCTATGACTAAATGCATGTTGGAGTCCAGAGCCAGAGAACACTAGTGATGAATGAGCTACCATTTTCTGGCTCCTGCGAGGCCAACCAGAGTGAAAGCAAAATGGATGGGTGACATTAAGTCAACACCCGGCCAACACTGCTCCTTTGCAGCATTCCTCTTTGAAGCCAAAATCAGCAGCAAAGACTAATAAAGAATCTAATAACTAGTGCTGAAATTTAAACTGACCTTCACCTATCATCCTTCCCAAAGGCAACACCCTGATTGAAATGTTCATTTTAGAAATGAGGGTAGGAAAAAGGGGCTTTTTTATAGAGTTTAATGGAGTTGTGAGCTTCTATTGCACCACAACAGAGAACACTAAGCAGAGCACATTCTAATAATGGATCTGATGAAAAGTCCGTCATCCTGAGACATTTGCCAATGACAGGCTGGGGAAGACATTTATTTGAAGTTAATGGAGTGGTAAGTTCCCTGAACACCATCTCCAATAAAGGCTTCGAAAGCACCTGATGAATGCAAATCAGTCGCTGGATCCACACCACTCCATCACTTCATTAATGTCAAAAATGCTAACTCGTTACCGACTTGTGTTTCACAATAACAACAGAGTGACTGAAATTTCAAAACATCACATGCGCTGAGGAAGATTATAGTTTCAGCTGATGGGTGCAATCTGAATTAAAATACCCAACTAGTGAAATGAAACACAGTCATGTCCCTGGAGCTTTCACTAGGCTCTGCCTTCCCTCCCCTTCATACTAATTAATAGTAATCCCATGTCAGTACCTTCCATAGCCTCTCCTCAATCCACCTCTCATAAAACAATACAGGAAAGGTAAACAAGTGGGGAGGGTGAAGTACAGGAAAGTCTAATTAAATATGGATTAATATAAAGGCTGTGATGTTGGGTATGAGTCAAAGCAAACCCTCGGGCTCTGCCTCACACATTCAGCTCCCGCTCCTCTCCTTCTGTTCAGTCCCTGTCGGATAATGATCTCCCTCACTGAGTCAGACAGCCTTTCATGCCACACAAAGCAGTGAAAAGGCCTCACTGACCAGCGAGAGATAATGCCTGACGCCACTAAATGCGCTTAAGCACGAACAATGAGACATTATGCAGACGGAGAGGGGACTGTGCTAAAGATAGACAGAGGTGCAGATTCCACACCTTTCCTGTCCAGACCATCGCTAAAAAGAAGACATGACTACAAAAAAAATATACTGAGTGGCAAAAAAGACCATGCAGTCTTGAGACAACAGTTTGCCTCAAGCATTGTACATACAGAGTGAGGGGATCATGTTTTAATTAAGCTGTGCCACAAAAGTCCAAACACACCAGCCTGTGAAGATAAAGGTTTATCTTGGCCTTGGCAAGTCCAATAATTTACCTGCTGTAATTAACTCGATTGATCCATGTCAATAACAGCAGTCACAGTTTTCAAATGCAGCAGAGAGCTGGCAAGCCATGAAAGCAACATTCAGGGCTGGTGCCTCCAACTTCTCATGGCATTTTTCAGCAAAAGAGGACTGAAACAGTAGCATTCATGTCCTGGCCAAATCACTAACCCCCCTCGCTGTATCTGAGCATCTAATCAACCACGAGTCCAAGCTGCTGGATAAATCCTTGCCCCTCAACCATGACTGATTATAGCTCTCCAGTATAAAGTGTCTGATGCCCGTAACCCAAAGCGAGGCCCGGCGCATCACTGCTGCCTTCGCACAAGGACTTTCGGACACACATCTTCAAAGCCTTCAGAGATCTTGGGCGGCGGGATTAGACGCTAATCTAAGATGATATATTTTGCTGTAACATCCAGCCGCAACAGTGGTGAAAAATCGCTATATGATCCATTTGAGATCAGCACGTCGGGATGAGTCTTATTACTAATAATTATGGGAGCAATTAGGCATTTGCAATTAAAATCTGAGTAGGGACCATTTGATTTGACCCTTCCACCACATTCTCTGCAGTCTTTTTTGACACTCTGTCCGTGTTAATGTGATTGGCCTTTCAGCTTCACTAACTCTTTTTAACAAGATGTAGCACTGGTGTTGCAGCATTGTGCGTGTGTGTGTGAGCGTGTGTGTAGGAGAGGGATCTTGGAGGAACAAGAGTGAAGATGGAAATGGGAAAAGGGGAGACAGCTGAGGTGTATTAAAGTTGTCAGTGTGTGGCAAGCAATCGTGGTCAATATTTGAACAATGAGAGGGGGTTTGTTTGACTGAGGTGAACAACAACAGAGGAGAGATGTAAAGCAAAGGCAGCTGGAGGTCCTCATGAATATGGGTGAGCGTGCTTAGACATTCATATACAAACAATTTGTCCACATTTTAATCTGTTTAAGAAGTAGATATGTGAGCACATTAAGCTGCAGACGGCTGAGAAGTGTTTGCTGTGCGTTCGCAGGTGTTTCCGCTTCTCAGACAACGGAAAACAAAAGGAGTGAGAGGAGAAAGAGAGTAGAAGAGATGGAGGTGGATGTAGATGAGAGGGAGGGAGAGTTGGCCAGGAGAAGCATTGTGCTTATGGAGGCGTGGCAAACATGAAGCTAAAGGGTACAGACACAGGACGGGGTGTCAGGGAGGAGGCAGAATTAATTGCCCCTGGCCTACAAGGCCACTGGCTAAACTGGCCCGGGTGGTTAGCACTGAGGAGGTCTGCGACATGGTGACAAAGGTGTTACAGGGAAGAGGGGCCGGTAGGAGATGAGGTTAATTAAACTCTTCAGTGTGAAACACTCATTCATTACCTTCATTAACTTGTTCATTTAATCTGCTCCGGTGTTGGCATTTTATCACATTCAGCCCCACTGCAGCATCATGCAGCTGATTAGGTTTCATGCTGAACACCCCCCGCCCCCGGCTGCAGAGGGGGTAACTGAGAGGCTGAACAGCAGGTCACTTCAGCAGAAGCAGTTTCAGACTGCAAACAGCCCGAAATAAATGGAGCTCACGCTGGACATGCATTTTACTTGATTTTCCACAGCGGAATGAGTGGATTAGTTTTAAAAGTGGAAAATGAAAACGATTTTCACCCCCAGTCTCCACTGAACTGTGCTGAGGCCAATATACTGGCCTGCATAAAAGAGCTTAGTAGTGCCGCTCAAACGAGCATAAGTGTGGACTCGACAGAGTGAACCAAATTCTAGGATGCACATTTACAACAAATAAAACAAGCCAGAACTTCACAATGGTGCTCCTGTTTCATGAAGCCTTGTTCAAAATAGTAAAACCCTCTTTTTGTGTGTCCATGGAACAAGAATTTGCCTTTTGAGGGCACAGCAAAAGCAAACAAGCAGACGGCGGTAGAAAAAAAATGGATTGCATCACCACAAAACATCCCATTTTCAACTCCATTAGGTTCCCCTTACAGACTTGACAGTGTTGTGCTTTTTGCCACTTCACATGATTAATCACGTGTGGAAGCTGCAGCAGAAACACGGCAGCCTGAACTGCAGGCAGCTGTGGCTCCACGCTGGAGATGACTGAGAAAAAAATAACAAGATATGTTCACATGTGGAGAAGAGGCACACAATGGAAGAGAGCCAGAGGCTGGAACAAAGTCACACTTCACCAACAAGAGAAAGCAAATGTTTTAACAAAGCTGTTGCTCAGTAGAGTGTTCAGAGAGGAAAATAGCCACCTTTCACAGGGGACAAAAAAAAATACTATCATTTGGGTGAAGTCCTTGATGGAAAAGCTACACACGTTATTCATTCTCAGGCATTTATTAGCTTCAGATCCAAATTGGCTGTAATGAAAAGATGACACTTAAATTCAACCATTTCTATCGTTCTGTTTTGTCCAATGAAAGATAACTGCATGCATATAAGAAACTACCTCTACTCTGTGACCATCATATGTCATTCCTTTATCCAGTACCACTGGAGCTCACAGGGTTGTTACGAGAAGCTAATATTTGGACTGCGTGCGACCAGGAGTCATTCACAGCGTTTTACTGAAAGAATCTATACTTAATAAACAAACAATTATGTGCTCATTTGGTTTAAAATAGGAATACATTTGTATTTAAAGGTGAACTTTATAGGTGTTGGAGCACTATAGCATACATAAAAAGAGTTAAAGCCTTTTGTGGCACTGTGTGCAGCTGTGCAAAGTTTGACAAATTGCCTCTAGTGATGTCACAGAGTCAGCGCTGGGACTCGGAAAAAGAAAAAAAGAAAACAAATGTGAAGTAGGGAAAGCATTTGTCTGCAGACTTAACCGCTAGGAGCGATGAGCCATGTTTTAGGTATTCTGTTGTAGACAGGGGACATACAGATAAAAGACATCCACTGGCTATCAAGAATCAGAGACGCCTTTATTGTATCCAAGGGAAAAATTGTTGTAGAGCCAGAAAAATCTGCATGATCAAACAATAGCGGAAGCTGAAGAGGAAAAATGATTTGTTTCCAGGGATCTAGTACTCTTTTTAGTGTTCATGTTTTAAAAAATTTAGTATTAATTAAAGGAAATCAAGCAAATCAAAAAAATGTAAATTCTGCCTAGTTTTACTTTCCACATGGATAGTTTAACTTCATGCAACAAAGGGCTGGTCAAACATCCCTGATCAAAATTAACATAACACATGTAAGCCATAAAGCATCTGAGAAAACAACCCTGTCCGCTGCAGATTATATAAACTCATATGCATATCTTCTCATAACAACTCAAGAGAAATGAGCTCCTCAAGCGTCTGCAGTCCACCCTTCAACTCTGCTGGAAGCCAAAAGCACCAGGCTTCATTAGCTGCTACCTGCAGAAGTGTTGGCAATCCATTTGAATTATGGGTGATATCAGTGCCAGGTTTTGACAAGAAAGATGAATGGACAGTATAAAATGGACAATATCACTTGCGCTGTTGCAATTCATGTCTCACGCCGCGAGACGACACTGATTAAAAGCCAAAAGGTGAAAGCACAGAGTCTTCCAAGTTTGTGGAGGTCAGCCTCCGGCCTCATGTGGAGGATAGCTCAGTGTTGATGCCTTCAGCCTGCTTTGACAGACTGTAACCCCATGTGTCCTTCCAACTTCTCCAATCACGTCTGAGACAAAAAGTGATGAGTGCACAGAAGTGTGGACAGCCTGCCCGCCTGACTGCCCCTCTCTCTGCTATTCTCGCAGCTCTTCTCGTCCTTGTCCCTGCTTCGCTTTTCTCCCTCTTTCTTCTGTGAATGTGAGTCAGTGTACAAGTGACCTTCAACCACACCCAGATGAAGCAAGAGAGGGGGGAAAAAAGAATTGAATGGGGTGTAGAAGAGTGGAAGGAAAATGGGATAAATACAAGAAGATGCGTAGCAGAGGATGGAAAAGAGCTGAAGAGAGAGAGAGAGAGAGAGAGAGAAAAAAACAGACTGAAGTGAGGAAAATGGAAAATCTCTCCTCTCTTGGAAGCCAGCAGAGCACAGAGCTGAATCTGACAAGAAAGATGACTCTCCATCCCCTTTCTCACCAGTCTGATTAAACCTCTCATTCTACAATGAACCGAGTACACTGAGAACCACAGACACGAGGTAGCTGAAGACTTGAGATTTTGGCAAACTTGTAGGACCTTGAGACCAAGGTGATGTTGTGAATTCTGAAAAAAAACAACAACAAAAAAAACCACTATAATCTATGGCTCACAAAAGTACTGAAATTGAATTCTTCTAGAAAAAAAAGTTTAAAAACTAAAAGATTTAGCAGCCTTGTTCAAACACAGTTCCCAATGACTGTTTTTCAATCAGATCTCTGTCTGAATATGTCCAATCCTTCTCTCTGAGCATGCACTAAGCCTGTCTATAACGAGTTTATCTGCAACTGGGAATATTTTCCTTATGGGTGACTGAAGCAGTAAGCAGACAGAAGGAGGGCTAATTAAAGTTGCCTTCTGAGCATCGACAGACTACAAGCATCTTTTGCTCCACTTCCCCCACTCATCTGTAGAGCAGGGTAAATAAGGTGCCTTCATGCTCCCAAACAAAGCCGCTGCGTCTCTGCATAGCCAAGGAGTGTACAGTAGCAGGCTTTCTCTGAACTTCCACAGAGAGGAGAGGAGGAGACACGGATGAGGGTGGGAGGTCTGGGGCTTGAGCACGTAGCCTGCTTACAAATTATCACCACGACTAAACTCGGACAGCGTGAGGGAGTTTGTGTAGCACGGCTCTCCTCCGGAGCCATCCTCTCAGACGGGATCGATCAGCGGTCTCCACGTCGCCGTCGCTGCTCCACTTCTGAACGACTTCTCCGGCTGCTCCGCACAGCCGGAGCCCGACGAGCGGAGGCAGCAGCAGCAGCAGCCCTGCACGGCTCCCCCCCCCTCCCGGCTGCTGTGTCAAAAGATTAACAGACAACGGCAGACCGCGACACTGCAGCAGGCGACAGACCCTCAGATCCGGATCGAGCCTCTGAGCAATAACCGAGGGTCGGCACGGAGATGCGCCAGATCGGAGCTGAGGAGGACATCGAAGTATGAGCCGGTTTGCTCCTTTCTTTTCTTGCTCCCATACAAACTCGAGCCTGCTGCTTGGTGAGGCAGAAGCGATGACTTTGCCTCTTGATGAGGCTTCTCCTCCTGGAGCCTGACTGTGTACAAACAGTGACACTTTTATCACCGAGCCCGGCTCATCAGCGACATTAAAAAGAGACTTTATTGGCCTCAGACAGCGCTTCTACTTTGGATTACTTTTCAATAAATCACACCAGAACGATCGAGCTCAAGTGCAAGACGAATGGTTTGGGTAACTAAAGCTTCACTTTACTACCAGCCATGCAGGGATAAACCCACAATACCTGCTGTAAACGGGGCTGTTTATGAGGCAGGTGTTACAGGATGGATGTTTAATTAGTATGCTTTTAAATGAGAGCTAGACGCCTCAGGACAACCGGGAGACTAATGAGGGAACGCTTTTATATAACGAATGAGATAAAAGTACAAAAAAAAAAATGAAATGCAACTCTTGGGCTGTCACCTGAATAAAATCAACAGATGTTTTAATCATGTGGATTTAGGTCTGGAAGGAAGCTTTAGTCCCCTTAATCAGGGACCACACACCCCTGACTCCATTAGTTTACTAGTTAAGACATAATGGTTCTTATGTTGCTCTGATGTCCTTGATGCTCGCATGTCACCTGTGGTTGTGAAAGATTTAGTCTTGGAACTCCATGGCAGGTGTTTGTGGAGACAAATCAGTGCAGACAAATTAATTTGGTCTCTGAATAGCTTTTGCTCACCTGGGAATCTCCTAAGATTAATAGAAAACAAATGGAAGAGGAAAACCTATACCTCGCTTTATTTCTTTTAGTGTGCAGTGGACAGAATTTAAGCGCTTTTTGGATGATTACTAAGACGTTAGAGAGCACTGTGTGCATTCATGCAACACTGAAAAAGACGTGAGGTGGATAGAACGGAGGGGGAATGATTTTCAGTGCTAAATAGAATTTGGACAAATCTTTTACCTGTACACTATTATATGCCATTACTCATGCTCACTGTGAAATAGGCTGCCTCACCTTGTCAACATCTGTGTCACTCCACAGACAGCAGAATGATGAATGTGGTCATTATTGATGAGCTGAGTGGACACGCGGGCTGTCATCTCAGTCTTTCACTCAGAACAGAATAAATTACACCGAGGTGAAGGGGAGTCAAAACACAAACACGGGCTGACGGCGAGATTTCCAGGGTGAAATTCAAGTGCAGGTGGAATAAGTTAAGAGGCATGACCTCCAAAGAGACAGCTGCAACAGTGGCTGTGAACTTCTTCACTCTCACCGCCTCCCCTGCAGGCAGAGGATGTTCTCTGAGAAACAGAATGTAAATTTAATTTCTAATATCCTTTCAATCTGCAGCTTGCTGAAATTCATTCAAATTTGAGGGAACGATAATCAAGTTGTCGTGCACTGTGAGACAAAAGCCCGTATAGACAATGAGTACTGGTTTGATTCACGCCTGTCCTCCCACCGTGCCTCCAAGCAGGATTAATCAGTTGAGATTGTTTCTCATCCCTTTGATTCATCGGTTTCAGATTAAACCTTTAATGTCTGCAATTTTTTTTCCTAATACTCCCAGAGATGAATATGAATTAATTCAAGCCAGGCTGGCTCATGAAGCACATGTTAAAATATAAGAGGGTGGAAGCCACTGTCTTTGTGCATTTTGAGCCCTATCTTCTTCATCACCCCCTTTCCCCAAAGCTTATTTATTAACCATTACCACCATGCGGTAACACTTTATTAGCCATGCAGCCACCCCAAAAGGCCTTTTAATCTTTCACTTACAGTTCTCCTTCTCCTCCACACATGCACACGGTCTCCAGCCCAGTTTTGGATTTTCTCTGCCCTTTTAAATGATTCAAATGGCACAGGATCGGCAGCAGGAGCTCTTGGTACAGTTAGGGAGGTGATGTGTGTTCCCTTGGTGTGATATCGCTACACATTTTTCACTGGCAGACCTTTTTCTTTTTTTCCAGAAGCCGCAATCATGCTTACAATCTCTCGCTCAATCATGCTCAACTGTTGCTGTTAGGACAGATCTGAGCTGGTAATGATTTTATATTACAATGTGATCGATCCAGTTGTGCGGTTGACACCACCAGAGTGGTGCTGAGCGGTGACAGTCCAGTGGCTTGTGCTGTGCTTTTCAGCTAAATGCGATAAAGAGACGTTGGTTCGATTGCGCTGTAAAGTCAATGATCATTTCTCACACTGAAGATCAATACTGGTTTTTTTGTGCTGTCTGTGGCTGATATACAGTATGAGCTGTAACAAAATAGCATGAACCCACACATTCTTCTGCATTAGCATTGTTTTCATGTCTCCGCCCAGGCACACACAGTGTGCACACAGAGACACAAGTCAAGGGCATCTCTAAACAAATAGCAAGTTATCAATATTCATCTGAAGTGGGATGGGGATTCTGAACGATTATAAGGTGCAGCACAGTTTGAGAATAAACATGGAAGACTTTAGAGGCAAAGAAAAAGGCTTTGACAGGGCACCTAGCTCCGTCTGAATAGAATTAATTAATAATGAATAAGATGCTTAGAAAAAAAAAGAACAGAAGCAAAAGAAAAAGTAACAGCAGAGAACTTTCACAAATATTTATGAATCAAAAAGAAGCAATGTTAGGATCTTTATGGAAAATGAGGTCTATTTAATTCAAAGAACTGCAGAGGGGCGGAAAAAAAACAAAAAAACAAAAAACTATTTAACTGGCTTCTCAGCTTGAGCAGCCAGAGTATGTAGCTCTGGCCAAAGATGAAGGGTACTTGCTGCTTTTCTCTACAGCTAATGTTTTTAACCATAGCAACAAGCATCAAACTATTCTACAGTTGGGCTGAAAACAGTCTTGGAAAAACAAGTATGTGTCATCCTGCACATCTGTGCAGTTTAATGGGACAGACGGCACCAAGTGAAATAACAGGAGAAGCTGCTTTATAACACATTTAACACCATGCATCTATGTGTCTCTTTTCAGGCATGGTGCCCACGCCCCAGGTGTGCGTATCAACCCTGGTCACTGTGAGCACAATGGCAGTGGTGGACCTCTACCTTCTGGAGCAGAGCATGCTGGGAGCTCGTGGTCTTTCAGGACCAAGTATGTGGCAGTACGCGGCTGTGTTGTTAGGTGACGTTGGGTTCCTGCTCGCTCTGCGCTTCGTCTCAGCTGGAGTGGTTTCCGAGGCGCCGTCGCCTCGTCGAGGTTTTGCCAACGCCCTCTGGTTCCTGTTCCTGTCCCTCCTCCAGCTGAAGCTCTTCTTCGTCTGCCACAACTACAGGCAGGAGCGACGGCCTCCTGACCCGCTGGCCAGAAAAACCCTAACGCTGCTGTTGTCCATCTGCTTGCCCTCCCTGTTTCTCATCTTGACAGGAGCTGACCACATGACCCCACAGCGCAGGAAACAGGAGGTGCGGGGCCGGCTGCTCTGGGTGGTGGTCGACCTGCTAGACGTGCTGGACCTGCAGGCAGGGCTGTGGGAAGCCCAGGGCGGGTCCGTGCTGGGGACCGGAGGAGTTGTTGAGCAGAAGCTGCCCATCTGGGCTGAGGGCTTGGTCTTCTTTTATTGCTACGCCCTGCTGCTGCTGCTGCCATGCGTGGCCCTCACAGAACTGGGAGCCACCGGCCTACCTGGACAGAGAGGACCCCGTAAAGAGGCTTTGTACCCCTGGCTAAGCCTGGTCACCATCAACATCTTCACCCTGGTCTTCAGGGGAACAGGCATGCTGTGGTATAGAGACCCCCGGGTGTCCACTGTGTTTCTTGGCAAAAACTTGCTGGCACTTGTCGTGAAGCTGAGCGCAGCCTGGGAGAAACACAAGCAGGAGCGCAGTGCTGCAGGAGCTGGGACTGTGGCTGGAGAAGAACCAGGAGGCTCCATTGTGCCAAACCAGAATTCGGAGCAGGGAGAGGGCCGAGCCCAGGGGAACGCTGCCCCCGCTCATTATCACACACTGTCTCGCTCCCAAAGCCACACGCACTCTCACATCAGCCTGGAGCCCCCACAAGCGCCCTTAGGACCCTCTTTCATCTCCCATGAACTGTAGAGAACGATTCTGAACATGCACGCATGCAAAATTGTATGAGCGCACACCCAACCATAAAAACTTGGACAAGCAAAGCCAGCATCACATCCAGACAGAAAACGTGTATGGAATTTTGGTACATCAGTGATTGGTATAATGCAGAGCTGTGCAAATGCATTTGGCAAGCTGTGCATTTTGTTGTCCTAAGAAGCGTTGTTGTGATTTCTGGGAGTGTGTTTTTAAAAGTCAACACTGTGAGCACAACTGTCAGAGTGTAAAGAGTATTCTAGAAAGTCTGAAGTCTAGTAGTGTTCATTGTTGTACAAAGGAGGCTTTACTGCCTCCAGCTAGATTTTTGGTTTGAGATTTTTTTTTCTTGCGTTTGTAGCTCAAGTTTTACTTCTATTTCTTGCTAAATATCCATTACTGTCCGTGTGGGAGTGAGGCATACAACTTTGGGTTTAGTTTGTGTGGTTCTTCAAAAAAAAAAAAAAAAAAAAAAGAAAAAAGAAAAGAAAACTTGCCGTCACATCATCTACAGCGTTTTCATGCTTTTGATAACTATTGAAGGGAGTATGTACGTTCTTTGTCCACACCACAAACAATGCCTGAGTGTACTCATTGAATTGCTTTTGTTGGATCTGTTTAAGCAACTGTTAGCTTTCCAAGTATTGGACACAAAAATATGTACACTGGTCCAGATTGTTTGATTGTAGCTGAATACTACAGCACATCAGTGAAAACTACACATGGATGCAGGATTAGAAAAAGCAACTAAACATTAGTTAAAAAAATTAAATAAAATAAATAAGTAAGTAATATAAGCCTATTAAAAACAAAACAAAACCCAGAGGAACAGAGCAACATCACAATTCAGGGTTTATTGAGCCAAAAATGTCAGAGAGATGACATGACTTTAATTTGTCTCACGCACATGGCTGGCTGTTACATCACTTTATTGATCCTTTATGCGGAGCAAATGCAACCGGAGAAAAGCCTTTAAAGATATACGTGCCTCTTTGGGAAGCTCCCCCTATCCCCGTAACCCCCAGAGAGGCCTTAGATCTGTTTGGTAAGATGCCAAAATTCTTCCTGAAATCTGCCAGAAATCTGTCATGTTACAAGATAACTTTCAGTGAAAACGTTCAACATGAAGGAAAGATAATTCTCGTATTCGTCTTTAGCAACAAGGAGAAAAGATTTTATAAAAGAACCTAAAGGAAAATTCATACCCGACTTACACATTTTAATGTAGAGTTTAATCCAATAATCCTTTAAAGCAAAGCTTTCATGTTATCCAAAATGATGTGCACATCTTAGCTTTTAGATTTTTTTTCCAAACGTGTCAGAGAAAGTTAGATTTTTCCTTCACAGTAAAGAAAACACAGTTTCAAAAGAAATAATAGCGTAGCAAAAAGTTTTTTCCTTCCATTTATCATCTGTTTTTACTTGTCTCATCTCATCCCAGATGCAAGTAATGAAATTGAGAGTCCCGTATCTCCACTACATAGTTTATTATCAGCATATTAAATGGACCGTATTCTCCGTTATCAGTGAGAAGGTGCTTTCCTTTACCCTTTGGGAGGATGTCACCTGCAAGAGACGGTACCTGGAGACACTAACTTTTTTTTTTTTTTTTTTTTTTTTTTTAAGATAACCCACCAATTTTCTCCCCAGGCTGAGGACCCCCCGCTGAGGTGGACAATCTGTTTGATTCAGCTTGAGAA
>JBAMYA010000002.1:5337746-5352740 GCA_037176975.1 Arrhamphus sclerolepis | reverse complement strand
CCCCCCCCCCCCCCCCCCCCCCCCCCCCCCCCCCCCCCCCCCCCTCTCCCCCCCCTCCCCCCTCACCAGACAAATAAAACCCAGGAAGATGAAGATAAAATGGGCTGTCCAGCAGGATCGTGATCAAAAACACACAAAAATGAGAGTTAAGCACCTCGTGAATGCAGCTAATCCAGCTGAAGGTTTTGCTGAAGCCCGCATTGGCTCCAGACTCAAACATCAAACCTGAACAGAGCACTTTATGCAAGAGAGTCCAAGAATCATACACAGCTAGAAGCCTTTTGGAGAAAGAGTGGGCGGAAATCCTCTGAAATAAGATGTGAAAGACTCTTTGCTGCTTACAAAAATACATTTACAAAACCATAATGATGACTAAAGGTGATGTTACTAAACACAAGATGCCCAAAGATTTACTTTGGGCATCTTTCCATTGTTTATTTGAAGCTTTAAAAAAAGAAAAAAAAAAGAAATAAAAAGCAATTTTTCCTAAGATAATGAAGTAGAATTTCATATTTTACTTCAGGCATTTTGAATCATGTCATCTCTTACTGGATAAACATTTTTAATAAGGTGACTAGCCTTTTCTTGCCACTCTAGGTGATTATAATATCCATCTCTTGTGAAAAACTAACAGCACTAGATCTGAGTCCAGATTTGTCAGGTTTCCAGTAATGAGCATGTTTTGTTTTGTGCAGAGTGCATCACTTCGCAGATATTGCAAATGTCAGGTAGGAGAGACATGGTATTTTTACATTATTTATATCCTTTCTCACTGCCGAAACCTTTGCATTTTCTTGGTTAATGTGCAGCTCTCTTTTCCGCCAGCTGTGTCCGTTTCTCCATTCTCCTGTCTGAGAATCTCCATCAAGTCACAGTGATGGATTTACTGTGAGAATTGATCTGGTGTGCAACAGCATTCTGGGCTGATGAGTACTGTTCATTAAAGAGCCTAAGTGGATCATTTGCATGTACAGAACAAGCCATACGGCTGCTTTCATTCAATCTTGAGAAGGACAATCAAACTTTAATAGCATAATAGCTGTTAAAGCTGTAACAGATTGTGCATTTACGGTGTAAAATAAAATAAAGATTTTGCAACAAAGCTTAAAAAAAAAAAACCACTTGCGTGATCAAAGACAAAGAAGGTTAATGAACACAGCATTAGCTTAGAGCAGCTAAGTTACAGAGGGACTAATTTATTCAAAATGAATAATAATTCAGTTTCCACTCACTCTAGATTCTTCATTGTTCGAAGACTGCTGACTTATCTTGTTATTGTACCATCCAACGCATAAATTTCTCTAGCTGGAATTGGCATGGGTTGTGAAAAAGTTGCAGCGGTGCATCACTGAGCAATAAAAGGAAAAGAAAAACAGACAGCCTAAGCCATCTCTCTGGAGCAACTGAAGAAAAGACAAGTACAGTAGAATTGAAGACAAAACCTTCAACTTCCAATCCCATTTCATCAACTGGCTTCTAAAGAGTGAGGCTAATGTATGTGGACAGCTGCTGTGGATGGAGGTGTTAGTGTCTTTAGCCTGGAAACTGAGAAAATAGTTGCAAGCTGAGGCACTGTGTGGCACACACCTGCAGTATGTAGCTGTGCGACTAGAATATGAATGGGAATATGAACAGGGTTATAGGAAGGGATGAAACTGGTTGTGGTGGCTGAGAGGAGAGAGGCATCTCTGTGATTGGCAAAGTGAAAATAAGGAAAGATCAGGCGGACTCATGGTTAATAAGAGCTGTGCGAGAAGGTCGGATTAATGAAACGAAGCACTGCTCCCACAATTGTGTTAACATTCATGATTACTCAGAGCAAACAGGTGGAACAAGACGTAAAATCCCAAGTAATTTACCTGTCCCAGGATGGGGCCTAAGGGGGGTCCAGGGGCCGCTTGCCCTGACCTCACTATAGCCCGGATTACATTGCCTGTATCCAATTTTTTCACAGCCTTTGCAGCCTTGGAGATCTTTGACATCCTGATCTGTCTGGAAAACCTTAATTCTGCCTCCAAGCCAACTGAGAATCCATCCACTGAAAACACAGAAGAAAAACAAACAAATTAGACTTTCAAACATACACACCTGCGACAAATCATTCACAAGGCAGGCTCATTTAAACATCATATACTCACATCGATGTGAATACCCACAGGCAAAACCCACGCCTTTCCACTCTGCAACGGCAAGTAATTAAAAAAATCTTTGCCTTCGATTGTCTCAGCAAGAGCCACTTTCCTGGAGCTGTTTGCATTGTGGATCAGCTGCTGAATAAAATACTTGCCATACTGAAGGGCCCAAGAACTTGCAGGAGTTAAATGCCAAAAATGCCTCTGTTGCCTCACTTCTGTTTTAGATAGCTCACCACTAGACTCTCTACGCTGCCACAGAACTTGTGCCATATCAGCAGGGGTCAACAGTCAATATACACAGAGGGGTGGAAGCATCACGCCCATCTGTGAAAGCAGGGTATTCGGATTTATAGTTTCACCTTAATGTGCATTTGCCAAATTAGGAGTTAATCAGAGGAGAGGGGAGAGCGGCATGAGACTCGGGTTTTTCTCTGGGGAGGCAAAGGACAAAAGAACCCAATAATCTGCAACTGGAATAAAGTGATACTCACACAAGTGTAAAAATAAGAAAAAAGAAAGGAAAAATCAATGACTGGAGCCAAGGGACAAATACAAGCTTTTCAAGTTGAGCCTTAGGATTCAGGAGAACCCTGTATGTAATAAAAAAAGTAAGTAGTTGGGGGAGAGAGGAGGTCCAGCAATGATTCATTGGAGGCAACAGAGGGTATCCAATTAGATCAACAGAAGCGACAGTACCAGCAAGATATATGGGACCACATGATGCTTTGGAGCAAAAAACAAGGGTAAGCTACTCCCAAGAAAAGTTGTGATTCTATCACAACTGGTGATTATCCAGCAGCCGTTAAAGTGCAACCACTATGAGGCAATATATGTAAGGGCATTAGGGTGATACGCATACTGTGGAGAGAGTCCCAAATGGAATCCATTTAGGTTGGATTCCCTCAATAGCAATCTTTACAATGTAACTCGCACACAATGCTACTTTTCAGGGGTCAGTTTCAGTCTACTCACCTCATGTGTTCAGCTCATGTAGAGAAATGATGTTGAGCTTAGGTCAATTTTGGAGCCAGTCAGAAACACGGAGCTCAATGTGCATTAAATCTGAAGTCAGAAAAGCCCCATTCTAAAGCTAAATAATAACAGAAAAGGCTAAAATGGAAGCTAAGATAAAAACAGTAATGCAGTATCAAAGAGAGAAAAAGAATCTTATTAAAAATAGCAACCACTAAAATGGGTTGTCATTCACCCAGAGATGAAGCTAATCTGAGTTTTTGAGATTGCGATGGGAAAAAACTGTTCAGACCAACACCAAATGTGCCGTTTAATTCCAATTTGGGGCAAAGGGGCATAACAGTTCTGCAAATAGGGAAATGACAGTCTCATGCTTTGATGCACCACAACTCCAATCTCTGTTGAAGTATGAATAATAAAACCATACTTCCCTCTCAAAATGAAATCACTCATAAGTATGAGCAGTGAGCGCTCAGGAAGAATTGACCTACATAAGGCATCACAACTGCACTAACTGTACATTTCACACAGCTGAATTTACATGAGATTCAAGGAATAAAGCAACAGCAGCAGGAAACGTGGTTCAAGGCTGCACACTAAGCCTTGGTAAGAGCTGCGTTGTTGCTCTGCTGTAATTAATCAAATCTGCACCAATTTAAAAAGGAACAGACGCAGTTCTGAGCTGCTCTTGAGGCATTTACTGGCAACGGCGCTGCGGTTAACAAGGAGCACACAGAAAAATTCATTTATTGGGTCAGGCAGAGTTACTCGGTGAAAGCACTTTGTTAGCACACCTGATAAATAACGTGCCAACAACCCAGCTTTTAAATTACCAACAAAGAAAGATGGGGGTGAGCTGTAAAATATATTCTGTAAATGTTGAGAAGCATTCAACAATTAAGCACAGTCACATCTTAGCCTTGCAATGATTAACTTTGGGATTTGGCACCAACAAGTTTTACTGATGAGCCAAATCTGAACATTAAAAGGAGCGGTTCAAGCAAAAATAATTTCAAACAAATGAACTTCTCAAACTCTGCTGTTGCCAAGGTGCTAGATACATCATCTTTGACAGGGCTAAGCATTACAACAAAACTAACGAATCGGGGGAGAAAAGATGGAGAAAATCCCACCTGTTGTGAGAATGTGCAGAGAAGATCATTCAGATCTAGACTACCCGTGTAAAAACAATTCACGTTTTATTACCTTACTATTATGCCTCTGAAGGTTGTCACACATCAGTAAACAAAACTGTTATGTATTCAAGTTTTATTTAAAGCAGCAACATTTGAAGGACAAAACTGATTATGATTACTGAAATTAAACAGATTGTTATTAAAATTTTAGGATTTATCTCACCAGTGAAGCCTGCTGCCATTTGTTGTTAGGCTATTAGGCTATTTATGTCATTTTAATTGTCTTGAAACTGTAATCTTTTGTTGCCTCTTGGCCAGTACTCCCTTGAAAAAGAGGTTTTTAATCTCAGTGGAACATTCCTGGTTAAATAAAAGTTAAATAAAAACAAAATAATAAAAAAAAATATTAAGTTCATTTTATTCTTCATTAGGGAAGGAAGCCAAACTGCAGCCACCACCAACAAGGCTTATGAATGTGTTATTTAAAGTCAAGGTTATAGATTCTGATCTTCTATTAAAAATCATTTTCAAAAAATAAATAAATTAAAAAAATAAACAAAGTGGCCCGACGAAGTTCTCTTTGGTTTGAACGTCTGGCCCATGTTCAGTATAAATGATACTGAAACGATACCAGCCTGAGGGAAATTAAGAGTTCTCTCCTTCTCTACATCCTTCATATGTCTTTGCTGTAGCCTGATGAAATAAAATCTGAATAGTAATGAATTTCACAATGGGACCAGGCTTTGTACCTGCAACAACTCAGAATCACGACTGGTTCAATAGCTTTGGTTACACATTATCTGCCTTCTCGTCTCCATATATCTGCTAAATTAAAATGGAAAAAGTGAAGAAAATGAATAATTTCTAGTTACACGGCCCCGGTGTTGCCACATGAAATGAAAAATGAAACATTATAATCTCAAAGGAGCATGCTGGCAAAGATGAAACGGCAAATGTGTGGTAACTTGACAAAAAGGCTAACCTAAGTAAAGGACTTTCAACATTTTACTTCTTTCAGAGCATCTCGATAAAGACTGGATTATTATTCTCAACAGCTATATATTCTGCCCAACCGGGAAAAAACTCTGCCAAAAGAAACACACACACAAACACACCGCATTTACTTTCTTTTTTTTTCCCTTTCATTTTTAATTTAAATTTTACCACAAATAACAAAAACGCATTAACAATTTAGGAATGTGCTAAGGTTATAAAAAAATACAACAAACAAAAATTAAATATAACAAAAGCTAAAGAAATAATATTTTAAATAGTTATATGAAAAACTATACACTATAAACTACATAAATACTTACAAACAAGCCTTAAAAATGCTCACAAAAATGTGCAAAAGCTCAGAAACACCATAATGTCCCGTACATCAGCTTTCAGCATCTGTTGGAATTACGTCGATACCGTGAATGGTCAAAGAGTTATGGTAATTTTAAAAATGCAAGTCATTTCCTGTTGCCGGCGACAGCTCTGGTTTAGAAGGGTTATTATTCACTTAAATTGATGACTGGAGTGAAGTTCGGCAAAACCACGTCAGTCCGCGGTGTTTCCGCCGGTACTACCCGCTGACTCACCAAGTCCTTAAAGAGCAACATGCAGGTTAAATTTATAACTGAACGAATACTTGACCTTGTCTGAAGAGGTTTTCTAAAACATATATCTCAATATTACTATGTTACAAAAAAACTAAAACAGAAATTTTAATGCAAATGTGCCCATGTTAAGCTAGCCTCTGAGAGCAGCCTCTTTCCAGCTAGCAATGCGTCATATGACACAGGCATAAACAAACAATATAAACTCATGCTCGTTAACTTTAATTGTGGGTATATGTAGCTGGGAGTAGCAGTAGTGAAAGACAGAGAGATTGAGGAGTGATAATGGTGAATTATTGTGTTTGTGCTGGTTGCAAGAATTCCCATCTGTCAGGACATCGTGTCCATCATCTTCCATCAAGGAAAAGCAAGGCTTTTCGACCTTGGGTTTGTTTTTTGCAAGTGAAGAGAGGAGACTTCTGCTACATCTGTCACACACTTGGCCATTTGTGGCGCCCATTTCCCTCAGGAGAGTTACTTTGAGATTTGTTGGGAGTCTCAAATGGGATTTAGGAGTAAGGACCATGTGGGACTGATTACTGATGCCATTAAAAATGCCCTTAATGTGCAAGTTCTTAGCATTAGCTATGAAAGTCAACTGATGCGCCGGCACGTCCAAATCATAATGACAGATTATAATGTCATTACAGCAAAGACACTGCATCTCTGTTCAAACTATTTACCAATTTCTAAATTGTCTTAACAGGCCACATAAAACCAGACTTATGCTCAATAATTTACGCATAGTTGTCAAGTTTGCTGTGTGTTTGTTTCAAACTGTGGTGTTTGGTTTCTGAGGAAGAGGGCGAAGTTGTGGGAGTGGCAGAGAGCACAAGAGAAACAACAAACCTGGTTTTGAAAATTGAGAGGTTTGTTATATTTGGCGTGTTTGGACTGTATAGTTAGTGTGTAGTGTAGTCATTTTTTTTGTTTTGTGCGCAATAAAAATGAGGCGATCTCTGAAAGTGGAGCCCGGACTACCACTTCTTTTTGAACCGGAAGGAGCTGAGGGAATGACAGAGCTAGAGAGCAAGGATTTTGATTATGAAGTGGATGATCCAGGTTTTGGATCATCTGCTTCATCTTCTCTCTCCTCCATTTTTTTTTTTTTTGGTAAGAAGAGAGAAGAAAAGACAGAGGACGGGACGGTGATTCTCTGTGCAGATGCACACACTGTCTCGCGTGTTGTCATGTGTGGTCAGTGCTTTATAGATGCAGAAGTTATTTATAATAATTTTATCTCAAAATACATTTTATGGCAGTTATATATTTCTCCCCTCAAAAATATAATTGTTTTATCAGTAATGTACACTATGCTAGTGGTGTCCAACCTGCACGTTGCTCTTTAACTCACTCAGAAAGCCAGCAGAAGCCAGTGGAGCCGAGCCCGCTGGCTTTCTGGTTGAGTCCATCACTCACTCAGTTCAGCTAAATCACCAGAGTCCGCGGTATTTCTGCTACACCGCTGTGCGCTTTCACTCATGTAAACGAAGAAGCAGCCGGCTCTACCCGCACCTCTATAGCGGTGAGTGGGCGGAGACACAGGAAGAGAGTGTTATCAGTCAATAAAAGTCGCACGGAAGTAGACCAGTGCTTAAAATAGGTAGAAAACAAAACAAAAGGATGGTCTTTTTTTTTTTTTTAAACATATGTTTTATTGATTTTTAAGAAATAAATAAAAAAAGGGAATACAGAAACAATAAAACAACATGGAACAGAACAAAACAAAACAATTCGGCTCTCAAGCAGGAGACTCTGGAATGACACAAAAATAAAAAATCATAACAACAGTAGCAAAAACAATAGATGTCTGAGCAAGAAGTGCCAAACTTGTGTCTGTTACATAAGTCTCTTGCAAGAATTGTACATATGCCCAAATCGATGTATGACATAAAAGGTTTCTATATTCTGCAAAACATATTGTCCCTGTCATGCAACATACACGTCAGATAGTCCAGTGAAACATATTCCAATACAACCCTGAGTCAGCCTGATTTAGATGGATCTCTGTCAGTTGTCCAGTTCAAAATAATACACTTTCTGGCACAGAATGTTAACATTCTGAAAAGTGTCCCTTTTTACTTGTCACAGTAGCATGTGTAGCGGATCACATTCAACAGAAATGGATCTAGAATCACAGAGATTTCCTGTTTTAAAACCTGCCAAGAAAGCTGTATTTTTCTGCAAGACCACAGACAATGAGTAAGACTACCTTTTCTTTATTTCACATTTGGGCCACTGAGGTGAGCAGTTAGTGTTGAACTTATGACGCAGAGAGGGAGATATGTGAACTGTGCAAGATCTCGAGCTGAATTGCTTTCACCCTGTTACAGACACTTAAGGTTTTTGCACTTTCCCACGCATCATTCCAGTCATCATCTGTAACCTCTGTGTTCAGTTCCTTCTTCCATATTTCTTTCAGGCTAGTAGTACTTGTTTTATCACATCCCTTAAGTACCTTACAGAAAGAACTGAGGGATTTACTCTAACACGGTGTGAAAGGTTGCTTCTCAGAGTGGGATACACTTTGATCATCAAGGATTACAAAATCCCTTATCTGTAAGAAAAGGAAATGATCACGCTTATGAATTTTGTATTTTTCCTGCAGTTGATTAAAAGACATTAAAACAGATCCATCAAGTAAATCATACAGATTAGAGAGCCCATTGACCGTCCATCCCAGGAAGCCACTGTCTGCTATTCCAGGTAAGAAATCAGGGTCGTCACACACCGGGATGAAAACAGAAGTAATTTCAGACCTGCCTTCTAACCTCCTAATCATCCACAAAGCTTTAACAGTACAAACTGTGACCAGATTACTACAAACACAATTCAAGGTTATAAGGTTTTTAATATACAGGTATAGTAGTTTTTTTAAAGGGATCTTGGACAGAGAACTTTCTATATCAAACTACAAAGACCAGGCTTAACATGTATCTATTCAGCCATAGTTACCAAATGAGCACTTAATTGGTATTTTCAAATATCAGGGAGGTCAAGACCCACCTCAGAGGACGGCAGGCACAGTGTGGCTATTTTAAGGCATGCCTTCCTCTTCGCCCATATGAAGGAGCCAAGCTAACCATTCAGACTTTTTCTAACTTTATGCAGGAACATAACTGGAATCATCTGAATTAGATATAACAACCTAGGAAGGACATTCATTTTTAAGAGGCCACCACATCCCAGCCAGGATATGAGCAGGCAGTTCCACTTCTCCGAATCTCATTTAATGCGTTCGAATAGAGGAACAAAATTTGTTATGTACATTTTATTAAAGGTGGGTGTCATATAAATCCCTAAATAAACAAAACCAAATGGAGACCACCTGAACGGAAGGGAGATTTCATCTGAGGTATTAGCTGACCAGGGGCATTACTTCCGACTTGCTGAAATTGATTCTATAACCCGCAAAAGCCCTAAACCCGTTATACCTCTGGCCTAGTCAAAACAACCAAAACATCCTCAGCGTAAAGGGTAATCTGTTGCTGCCGTTACGCTACAGTCAGGCCATGTATGTCCAGATTTACCCTAATTGCCTCAGCAAGTGGTTCTATGACCAGGGGTGAAAGGGGACACCCCTGTCTTGTCCCTCTCCGAATATGGAGTACCGCAGAAAGAGGGTTATTGTAAAGCAACTTGATCGATCTAATAAATTTTTCACCAAATCCAAATTTGTATAAAGTACAAAATAGGTAAGGTCATTCCACACGGTCGAATGCCTTCTCGGCATCTAAGGAGAGAACCAGGCCATCTAGCGAACGTTGTGGAAAAATCCGGATGGTGTTTAGTAAACAACAAATATTATTACGCAAATTACGACCTTTAATAAAACCAGTTTGGTCCTCATTAATAAGCAGGGGGAGTACACCTTCCAATTGTGTTGCAAGTATTTTAGAAAGGGGTTTTAGATCCACATCTAAGGATATGGGCCTATAGAAAATGCAATCCTCTGGTTGTTTGTCCTTTTCAAAAATAAGGAGATATTTGCTTCCCTCAGAGACATTTGAAGGGACCCCTTTACAAATGAATCATTAAACATGTTTAACAGGGGGTCAGCTAATACATTCTGGAACTCCTTATGGGCAGTATTGAGCTCGTCTGGTCCAGTCGTCTAACCAGACTGCAATCCCCTAACATGTAGGGGTACCAAGTACCTCCTCCCTGGTAAGAGGGGCATCGATGGGTGGACTTATGCTCATCCGACAAAGTGGGAAGATTAAGAGAAGAGATAAAAAAGGTCCATTGACTGTGAGGCACCAGCACCAAACTCAGATTTATACAGGCTCTCATAAAAGTTCTTGAATGTGTCATTAATGGTTGCACTGTCAAAAGATTGCTTACCACTAGCATCAATGACAGAAGAAATAGTCTGGGAGGCTGCCTTTTTTTGGCCAAGTATACTAAGTACTTCCCTGCTTTATCACCGTGCTCATACAGTTTTTGGCTAGCACATCTGATTTCCTCCTCCGCATTTTTCGTTAAAAGAGAGTCTAAAGCACAGCGGAGGGTAGAGATTTCTTTAAGTTTCGATGTAGACTGGCTCTTAACATAGTCCCTTTCCACTCGCTTAAGTTTAGATTCTAAAATCTCCCTTTGTTCAGCCTGCCTATTCCATTTACTAGCTGTATAGGATATTTTAAGACCTCTTGAGAAAGCTGTGGATGTTTCCCAGGTAAGTGATAAATTTTCTGTAGAAGTTGAATTAATGGACAAGAAAGATTTAAATTCCTCTGTGAAATAAGATACAAATTTTTGGTCTGATAAAACCAAAAGGCTAAACCTCCAGTATTTAGACTGGCTGACTGGATTCCTGAGGTTATACTGGATAAAAACCACTGCATGGCCGCACACAACTATATTCCCTATGGAGCTGGAAGCAGTTGACCGTAGTGATATTTTCGGGGTGATGAGATAATCTATTCTTGTATAACATTTATGGACTTTTGAAAAAAAATGTATAATCTTTATCTACCGGATGTTGAGCCCGCCACACATCCACATAATCTAAATCCTCACAAAAAAGCATTTACAATTCTAGCATGAGATGATAAACACAATTTACCTGGGGGAAAATTTATCTACAAATGGATTTAGATAACAGTTAAGATTTCCTCCTATGAAAGAATTCCCGACAGTGAGATCTACCAATTTAGAGTGCGGTAGTTAAGAAATCACCCGGATGTCCAGGGGGGCAGTAAACATTCATAACAGCAATTTCCTTCCCATACAGTACACCTTTCACTATAAGATAATGTCCTTCTGTATCCTTTATGTAGTCTCAGAGTTTGAAAGGTAGGTTTTTCTTTAATTAAATGGCAATGCCTCTACTTCTTGATGTAAAAGAGGAGAAAAAAAGGTCTGTCCAAATACCCCTTACTGTAATTTCAAATGTTCTGTGTCATTTAAGTGGGTCTCCTGCAGTAGCGCAATTTGAACACCAGCACCTCTGATAGCACGGAAGAAAACTATCATTACCTAAGATGCCAAAATGCACCGTCATCGTGCACCATGCACGCAGGGTCCGATGGACTTCAGGTTCTTTTTCACCCAATCAAATCACTTGCATTTGCGGATAGCAACTGCCGAAAAATCCTGGAAGATCATCACCATGGCGTTCCCACATTTCAGCATCTGTCACTTTTTCCCCATCTCCCACAATGTGCTCATCACACGCTGCTTATCCTGGTTGCTGTGAAATCTCACCAACGCAGGCCGTGGTCTCTCAGCGGGGACTGCAGGCGCAGGGCCCTGCATGTGGCACGCTCTCTCCAGATTTATCCGACCCGACTTTGTGTCAATGCTCAGGGTCTCGGGAAGCCAGGTTTCAAAAAACTGTCAGTTTACCGCCGTCTGTATCCTCTGAAAGGGCGACAATACGGATGTTTATTCTTCTTCCTCTAATCTCCAAATCGTCATCGCGCTTCGCCAGCTACAGCACTTGTTCCCCCAATGCGGTTAGCTTACCCCCAACTGGATCAATAGCATCCTCCAGCGCTGACACTCTCACCTCTGCCTCTCTAATCCTCTTGTCATGACAGTCAAGTTCTTCCCATTGCACATGTAGGAGTTGTGATATTGGCCCTAGCTTCTTGTCAATAACCTTTGTAATGTTGAGTGTTATCTCACCGACTGCCTCTCAGAGTGCTGGGACAAGTGAATTGCCATCAACTGCAGTGCTAGCTTTGCTAGCTTCAGCACCAGCACAAGCCTTGACACTGGCTTTGTCCAGGCCGTTGGGAGTTTGGGTCTTCTTGCATTGCATGTTGCCGGACTGCCTCAAAAAGTAGGAGTTAAGGCTCATTACAGGTTTGTGAACTGTGCAAGTTTGTGTAGTTCCAAGTATTGCAGGGTTAAAATGTAGAAATCAGTAAAAGGTTACACCAGCTCTCCTACCCACAGCCATCCCTCAAGCCACCATCTTGAAAAAAAACCCAAAATGATGGTCTATTGATGGTGGCACTCCGCCACCATCGTTATATGGTGGGGAGAACCCTGCATCTATACCAGGGGTGCCAAACTGCAGGCCTGGAGAGCCACTGTCCTGTATGTCTTGCATGTTTCCCTGCCACAACACACCTGAGGCCTGGAGTTGGACACCCCTGATCTATACCTTCTGCCCAGTCTTAAAAAAACTCTGCAGGCATTGAGAAGCTCACCACAAATGCACCAACATTTCTGGCTTGTGCTGGTCAGGGTTTACTGCTAAATAAGCAATTATTATTTTAGGTTATGTAAGGTTAGGAATTAGGAAAAAGTTGGCTTAGCACATTTAAAAAAGGCAGTAAACGTATGACCTTTATTTCATCATTTTATATTTCTCATTTCTTTGGTGAACTGCCATTAAATTGTGCATAGACATTAATGGTGCCTAGATAGCAACTGTTAAGGTTGGCAATTTGCTGAATAAAGTATCTTGACAACTAGATGTACTGCTGTGACATTTAATACAAATTTTCATTATTCCCAGGTGCTGAATCTTATGTACTTATGATCTTTTGAATTATGATTTACAAAACCAAACTGGAAAAAGGTGGGGCAGTATGGAAGAAATATAATAAATTAAGATGAAATAAAAGTTTTCTTTTGACATCTAACTTATTGCTGGAAGTATGAACCCAAGATATACTTTTTCCACTTAATTTGATGTGCATCAATAAATAAATTAAAGCCCTGTTTATATTTGGAATTAAAATCAGCTAAGTGATCTGATCACAAACGAGTAGCTCCAAGCACATCTGTTCACACCTGATATTAACGTGTCTTCGCATGTGTCTTGAGGGTACACCTCCCCACCCCCCATGCAGATAAAAAAAGAAAAAAGTACCTGATGTCTGCCTGCAAAGAACAAATGTGTACCTGTAGGGGGGAATAAAGCACCAAATCGCATCTAACTGCAAGGGAAAACAAGAGAGCACCATTTCTGTGGTTATCTTTTTTGTTGTTCCAGTTTTATTTATCAGATGAACTGCTGAGCAGACGCCCAATACACAGACGTTTTAGTACTTGTGCAGGTGGCCCAGGTTGAACTCCCAGTCTGTGACCGTTGGCTGTGTGTCTTCCCACTCTCTCTGCCCATTCCTGTCAAGCATCTTTCAATAAAAGGCCACAAGAACTACAACATCTTTATAAAAGAAAAAAGGTATATCGTCAAACAGTAACAAAAAATTGTCAGTTGTCTTGGTGACTTTTCAATAGGACACTTTGTGATCACTCAGGACAGATTTTAAAACCAGGTATAAAGTGTCTAAATGTGGCAGGGCCGAGCATAACATTATCTGATTTTTTTTTTTCATGCTGATGCAGTTAGTTCAACATCATCAGGCTTTGTTTAAGTTGTATCTTCAGACTCTGCACATTTCTTACATTTGAAGGCTTTGTTTTGTTTTTTACATGTCATTTGATGCCTCTCCTGCATAAAGTACAGACTGCCCGACACTTGATTCATAATAAGAGCAGGCTGACTGAATAGAGAGGTGGGAAGAATATAAAATTTACTATGATAAAAAGCAATAATGTTCCTGTCGTAAAGACATGAGATAAGAATATGAAGAAAACTGTTAATATTTAATTAGTAAATTATATGCCTGTCATTTATGTAATGACGACACAGAAAGCTCTTAAATGTTAAACTGGGTGTTGAAGAAGCATATTTAACTTTGACTATGTCACAGTAAATACCGAACTCACAAGTCACAATTTAAATCAAAATGAACATTTATTGATTTAATATTTCCTGATATATTTCTGATTTAACTTTCAAATCTATGTTTGATCCTATGAGAGCTGCGCAAAACAAGCTTGTCAGCCAATCTGTACTAAATAGAAAAACACACACACACACAAAAAAAACAAAACTATTTTGTATCACAAACTGCATAGAGTTCCCACGTGCACCTGGTCACGGTAACTACATACCGCCACACCGCGGTCACTTGACATGTACCGCGATTATGACCTCGTTACCATCATGTATTTTACGTGTAGAAAAACTTAAAATACTAGCAACATAGGCTTCAAGCTACAATACAAGCAATCAGCCACATCAGAAGACCTAAAGAGGAGGACATCTTTAATGTCATGCGTGCTAACAGGTTCTCGTGTGGATGAGCATAGCATACGGTGCATTCATGTACCCGTCGCGGCAGCGCACGCCATTGAAGGAGATCAACGCATGAGGTTCATTGTGTCATCATGACCAGAAAAAAAACAAACTACCGTGTCTCTCCACGGCCGACTCTTCTGATATCCACTACATCAAGTCGAATTCAGAAACACCGGCTTGTTTACCCGCGACTCATCACTGCTGTCCACAGACACATAAACGCTGTCATACCACATTCACCAACACTCTCCCTCGACCTCCAAAGCTTTATTTTTAAAACGTGTGTCTCTGTGACCATAAACACCTCTATTTTTTTTTTTTTAACTCCACTTTCCTGTAGTGCAAGGTCTAATCATAGACGAATAGAAGCCGCTATTGCTGCGAAATTACCGCATAACCACGATCATTTCTTGCTTTTTTTTTTTTTTTTTTTTTTTTTTTTTTTTCCCCCAAAACGCAAAAACCCAAACCCCCCCCACCCCCTTTCCCAGGGAAAAAAACTCTTTCCCCCCAGTTTCTTTTCCCATTTCAAACGGTTGTGG
>JBAMYA010000002.1:5322151-5337646 GCA_037176975.1 Arrhamphus sclerolepis | reverse complement strand
GTTCTCCTCGTGCTTGCGTGGGTTCTCACCGGGTACTCCAGCTTCCTCCCACAGTCCAAAGACATGCTTGATAGGTTCATTGGTGTTCCTAAATTGTCCCTAGGAGTGAATGGTTGTATGTATGTGGCCCTATGATGGACTGGCGACCTGTCCAGGGTGGACCCCTGCCTTTCGCCCTAAGTAAGCTGGGATGGGCTCCAGCAGACCCCCGTGACCCTGAACAGGACATAGCGGGTATAGATGATGGATGGATGCATGGGATCTAAATAATCACCTGAATTTCATCAAAACCTTCTTAGCATCATTTCTAGTTGCAGTTTCCATTTGAATTATTTACATCTTCCTTATATGGTTGAAATCAAAATATCTTATGGGTTACAAGAAAAAAAACAACTACTTTTTCGTCAAGTTTCATCTTCATTATATGCTAAAACAAATATTCAACAACAACAAACCGTTATTAAATTCTTTTATTTGGAATACATTCACGTTTTTACATTAACATTCCTTCAAGTTTCCTTCAGGAGTGACTCTTCATGGGGTGACAAATGTTTAGAAATTGAAATACTTTAAAAAAAAAAAAAAAATCATGAATAAAGTCAAGAAAGCATACAAATACATGCACCATACAAAAGTGCTCAAAGTGATAGGAAACATTATAGAAAAATATAGGTCTTAGACATTTAAAAAAAGTGACAGGTGAAATTCAAACCATTATGAAACAGTAATTTCTCTTCCTGAGATCAACAAAAAGTAGATTATTCCAAGTCGGCTCCCACAAATAATTATGATTTCACTCAGTCCATCACACTGAAGGGTGAAAAAGCAGTTCAATGATCAATATTCACAGTACGTTTGAGGCAAATATGACAAAAAAAAGGATGTTTAACATTCACACGTAAGTGATTACAACATTTTAAGGCATTTAAAGATGGCAATAAATAACTTGACATTATAAAAACATCAAAAAGTGACATAAAACAAACAAACATCAAATTGAAGTTTCACAGATCAGTTGGTTGCTTTCTGTAGAAGAGCAGCGCTCACATTTAATGAGTGCTCATTGGGCAAAAACTCTTTTAATAGGAATGACAGGAGCATCTGTGGTGAAATCAGGGAGCAGTTTCAGAAAATGTACACTTTTCTTTTTGCCAAATATGAAAATTAGCAACAGAAAGAAAATACTGAGATACTCACATAGACCAGAGCTTTGTTTTCTTCACTGTCCTGGAAAAGATTAAAAACAGACTCCATGTCCGTCTTCTTCAGGATGAGGAAATTTGAATCTGGAATATAAGAGTTGTATCATCAACTGGGGAAAAAAAATCATATCTGCACGTCTGACTTAAGAACAATAAGTTATGATGTACATCTGGCACTGATGAGGTTATGTGCTCGTTCTCTGGTCTCGTTCTTCTCCTCATTGGTGCGAGGAGGAGAAGGAGGGGGAGGAGGAGGAGGAGGAGGAGGCGATACGGCTGCTGCTGCTTGAAATTCTGGCCATAGTTTGTTACGCAGGGTGTCAATGTAGGCAGCCATCTGCTCCTCTGTTGGGTTCACCTTGTTTAGGAAAGAGTTCACCTTCCTGAAGACAGATATAAGCATAACAGTCAGCGATTTATAGACTGGAACACAACCAATATTTGAAGCGTGAAAGCGTGCCGCTAGCAAACTTACTTCTTCAAGATGGGCATTACCGGTTTCAAAATGGCATCAAAGATGTTAATGAGAATAGAGTTTCCTGTGAAGACGAGAGAAGTAATAATTACACCAGCGTTTCATCTTCTCATGAACTTAAAAATGCTCCTATAGCAATGCAGCTGTAGTTTTTGCCTCTAAAAGGTGGAAAACCCTCTGAATAAAAAGACAAAAAACAAACCAATGAGGCCCGTTAAAACAGCCTTAGGTCTATTATTTGATGCCAATAAGCTTGAACTTTTGTTTGGAGCCAAAACAACATGAGTTGACGCAGTTTTCAGCTCAAACAAAACATACGCTGCAGAAAAATGGCAATTAATGTTAACACGGGAGGCGATCGGCCAATGTTGAAACGTCTGAGAACATGTCATTCCCCCTAACCCCCAACGTCCCTGCAGACCAACCAAAGCCATTTCAACTTTATAAGTGTAAAGAAACTATATTTACTGGAAAAGAAAGAGACTATATAGGGATCTCCTTCCAGCCATTTCCACTTTTCTGCACAATAAGATTAAATTTTACCTCAGTTTGTTGTTGTTTTCTTATAAAACTTTGAATTATTTATTAGCCAGATGTAAATGTGTTCAGGTAGAAGGTATTATTTCTAGCTACCTCAGCGTAACTAAAGACGTCCCTCAGGAATCGGTCTTGGGCCACTTCTGTTCATTTTATACACGGTGAAGTACCTGATGCCAAATTTCATTTTTATGCTGATGATACCATCCTGCTGCTTCTGCGCCTGCAGAGGCGTTAGATCAGCTACAACAAGCTTTTAATGATATTCAACACACCGTCTTAACTGGCAAAAAGAAACAAAAATACACAAAGGCTAAATCAAAATCCCTCAATCTGTCATCTGTTACTACTTTTAAGGGTTTCACAACAGATACAGATTACTTTTGATTGATGACACTGATTGATGTCTCTTTTGTGCCACATGTTCAACAGTCGACAAAAAAAAAAAATCCTTCGCCATTTAAATAAAGTTGGTTTTTTTTGAAAAAAAAAAAACTAAAAAAAGAGTAGAGTAGGTTTTTCTGTAGGGAATGTCATTTCTGAGGGTTGATAGAGGATTAAAATAGACATTTATTTTGGGATAGCTCCATTACCGCCTGCGCTAACATTTTGCTGCAAACACATATTCGGTCCTCACTCAAAACCGCTTTGATTCATCTCATTTTGGTTTGCAACAAACTTTTAACTCTCCATACCATCCAGCAGCAGACGTAGGGTTAATTTAACCCTGGAGTGCTTATTCAAAGTCAGTTTGCAGATCCCTGGATGCTCCTATAATCACTGAGTCACATAATCATAGAACTGCAGCTTACAGAGGTTAATGAGAGAAGCTGCCAGCTGAATACCAAAACTAAAGATGAAAGAAGCTGCAAACACAGAAGCCACGAGGCCCTTTCATGGTGTAGATGCCATACCACATACATGCATATATCCAATGTTAAACAAGAGAAATAAATTCTGATCACCTTGTTAATAATGCAAACATTCTCATGAGCCACATTCGTGTGGAATAATGAACTCACGTTCGGTATTATCGCCAACCATTTGATAAAGCGTAGCACCATCTGTGTCTTGCATTTGAGATCACTGCAGTTAATTTCAGTGCAGCGTGAAATTCATTCTCACGGCCTGCATGTTGCCTCGGGTTGATAATTTATCATAGGGAACTTATTTTTTTCTTTGTCATGACTACATTAATAAAAGATGCCACTGAATTTCCACGATTATTTGATTAATGTTGCAGATCTTGCTTCTTTAACTTAATATTTTACATATCCTGCAGGACTTTTTATTTAATTCATTGCCATTAAGCAAATTTTTACTACATGGTTTTTGGGTTGTTTTTAGTTTCTGATACTGTAACATTGTTGGTTAAATTATTAATAACTGTTATCATGGTGTTGCTTTATGGCTCAGTGTCTAATGTTCAGCAAAAATGGAAATAAAAACAAAGTTTAGATGGATGCCGTCTGGCTGCCAGCTGCTATGTTGTTAGTTATCTGAGCACATGAAAGCATCCCCCTGGTCTTTTAAAAACCAGCAAAGCTACCCCTTTAAAATGACATGCGATGATTAATGCAGATTAAATTTCCACTACAAGATAAAAGCCCTCAGGTAACTTAAAATTTCTACAGGAATGTTTTCTTTTTTTTTCCTCTATCACTGAAATCAGCTCAAAACAACTGGCTGTCAAGACCTCAGGTTCAATCAATAAAAAAAAAAAAATCAATAGAAAAATATGGGGGTGTACTTAAAACAAAAGAGTGTGAAAGCCATGTGAGAATCCCGTCTGACTATCAAAAATGAACAAACCAGAGATTTCTTTCAGCAGATCAAATATGGCTTTGGTGGCCTCCAGCTGCTCCCAGTTGACTTGACCTCTCTGACACTGGAAGTCCTCTCCTCTCGGCAAGGTGCCCTGCTGTGCCTCCTTTCCTTTGACCTTGTTCACTCCAGACATCCTGAAATACGTCTTCTCCTTTTTATTCGACTTCGCACTGAAAGTAAGGAACGACAGCCCTTCAGGGCCGTCCTGCTGCAGGCCTGAATCAGACGGCTCCTCATCACCGCTGGCCTTTGCTGAACTCAGAGAGTCCTGTGACCTGGATCTGGTCAGTCCTCTCATGAACATTTTAAAGTGAGACGTTAAGGGATTATCCGAGTCCTCCGGATTATCTTGGGAGCAGCTTTCGTTTGAGGAGTCCGAGTTAGCAGCAGGCTGCGGTTGTGGATTTGCTTCCACTTCCTCAGGCACTTGTGGAGGAGAGTCGCACTGGGAGATGACAATAGTTGGGAGGGGAGAGTCGGGAACGTAGCTCCTGTTCTCAGCAGATTTACAGTGGTTTTCTACAGACGGAGCTCTGGATTCTGGATGTGGCACTGTGTCTTCTTTGGGGACATCTGTCTGTGGGTTAGAGTTCTGCAAAGAAAGCAAAGCAGTCTGTCTGTGACAGCTGACCCCTGAGGCAACGGCTTTCATAACGCAGAACAACCACAAAAATCCAGAAAGACACTGCTGAAGGAGGAAGCCACCAATTCCCATTGTCAAGTTTACTTTACTTACAGTGCTGCACTGCTTGGTAAATGCATGGAGCCATGTCAAGCTCCCCTGCTATTAAATCGTTTTTGAGTCCTTTTTTAAAAACACATCTGAGTATAAACTCATGTTGTGATAACCAAAAGTTCACTCTAGAGTAGGATATTTTTGGAAAGTCCGTAGATGTTGACAAAAAAAAAAAATGAAAAGAAAAATAATTATAGTGATTGTTTCTTTTGTTTGTTTGGTTTTTATTTGACAAAAGGTGGACAGCCACGAGGTTCCTGCACTTGAGCTCTGCCCTTTAATGGCCGCTATACGCAAAGCTGACAATCTACCACTGGAAGCATCAGTGAACATCTGTCTCGTCTTATCGATGCGTAAAGCACGCTTCGCTTTGTCAGGAAGCCCATCGGCGGCTCATCCAGCCAACTCAATGAGCCGGTTCAGTCAGTAAAAGAAACTCGCCTGATTGTCTGTTTCAGCGTACTGAATCAGCTTCATACATCAGTGTGACATTAAACTGGAGATTGGAGAAAAAAAAAACAAAAAAATAATAATTTAACCTAGCACAAGGTTGTTATTTTGTTAAGGGAATTAATAGATCAATTCAGAAACTATTTCATTCACTGATATGAACAAAGGTGTACATATGGTTGAAGCAGGTGATGTCATACTGTCCCTGTGTGGTTTTTTTTCTTTTGTTTTGGCCAAATGTGATTAGAGCAGAGACGTTCTGTGCTGAGGATCTCACAGGTCGATAATAGTCATGCACACAGACTCCAGCTATGTTCAGAGATGCAATCAGCTGTTGAGTTGTTCCTTCACTCAACTCCTCCAAAACTGCGGCCAAACTAAAGGTGTCCGAGCCTCACAAATGACTCATTTAAAGCACATTTGCTAGCAGCTAATAAATAAACTTCAGGCTTCCTGTTCCTGCTGAAAGCCACAGAGAAGAACTTGTGTTACAACACTTAAATAATGAGAATCCACGACATTACACACACAGTGGCAGCCAGTTTTAGCAAGTAAATGTTGTAACAGACTTGTCTGATCTCCTCAGTCGGTGGCACAGAGAACACAGAGACGAGCATCAGCTGCATGGATGCGGACGTGAAGGCAAACCCACTTTCTTCAATCAGTAAATAAAATCATTACCTGATAACGTTAGGTATGTAAAGAGGAGACCTGGAGCACAGATACAGTGATACTGTTGAAAATACCTACGAGGAAATAGTTGTGGTACGCAGATAGCATCTTCTAGATATTTAGTTGAAAGTTTGAGATGGGGTTAGAAGAATTAGGAGCGAGGATCAGATTTAGTATCCTTTAGTGAGGCTGAATACTGTCATCATGTATCAGCTTCAAGGCCTTTTCACTCATAAATTCATTCTTCTAGTTTTGACTTAAAAACTCGCTTCATAGTCATTTTTGGTGAGTAGACTTGTCATTCCTAAAGCAGCACACACAAACCCCGTCCCAAACAATCCTAAATTATTCATCAAACTGTCAACTAGCAGCAAATGAGACATTACCTCTTCTTCCTCTTGGCCTGGAGTGAGGAAGTAAGCCAATCCACTCAGGAGGCCCCACACACCTCCATAGTGCACTTCTTCATTTAGGAGTTTATCAAGAGGGCAGAGGAACTGAAAAACTGGCTGACTGTGGCCAATTAGATCATCAGAAATTAATTCCTGAAAGAGAAAATGAAAGAAGGTGTGGAGTCACGAATCTTCCCAATTTATCAACATGTTTGAGCTTGCTCAGTCAGTCACCTGCAGAAAGCGCTCAACTGATGCCCTCGCCGCTTCATTAGGCTCGTCGTTGAGCTCAGACTCCTCCAGACGAGAGATTGTGGGAATGCTGGTGGTGTCCTGAACAAAAAATAAAATCATTTTATGGCTATGTTACAATTCTTTACTGCTCAGAACTATTCGTGCTTTCTTCTGGTACAGACAAAAAAAAAAAAAGACAACAGTTCTCTAAAGTTAAATTTAAAGAAAAAAATGGACGTTTAAAATCTCAAACTGATTTCCGACCTTAACTATTTTAAGTGATGAGTAGCAAAATAAAAACATGTTGATCTACACTGCTGTGGAAAGGTGCTGAATGCACATGGCTCAGGAGGTAAAGGACAGACTCGTTTCAGGAGGTTTAATTAGCAATGCTAACATCAGCAGCTGCAGCAGTTAACAAGAAACATTATTGCAGTTTTATTAGGGAGGAAAAAAAAAAAAACACACACACACAAAATACCAGAACTTTTTTGAGCAGGGCTTCACCTGCCATCTGTTGCGGAAGTAAATAACATCCGTGTAGGTCTTCTTGATGTCCCACTGTAAGTTCTCGGGGCTGTCTTTTTCCTCCAGGTGTACAGTGAAGATTAGCTCTTCGTCCTCCTGGTCGACCTACAACACATTTAAGTCCTGTTGAAAAACCGAGCTCAAATATTAACCAACCAGCCACGGACAAGCTTCTACAGGAGCGCGGCAGACAGATGACAGGCCTTCAGGATACTCCACGCTGTCACTGATATTTCCAACTCACATGAGGGATGCTGACAGCCCAGCGGCCAACACACCACATCTCATAAGACAGCTTGAATTCCATCATGTCCTCTTGGACGCTTGCCAGATAGTCCTCCAGATCGCTGTCATCCTGATAGTGTGTTTGGGGGGGAAGCAATGAATGTGTCAGGCTTAACAAATTGTTATATTCACTTTATTATACTGCATTATCTCAGGCAGCATCACCCTGTCAGAGTCCGCCTGGCTGAGAACAGAGCCCTCCCTGCTGCTGGCATTGTCCTCGTTGGACACGTCCCCCTGGATGGCCATTATCCTCATCATCAGTTCCTGCTCCACCCTTTTCATCTTTTTCTTCTTGGCTTTCTTGGACTTCATCTTTTCCATTAATTTGGACCATCCTTCCTTTAACCTGTTGCCTAAAGTTCAAAAAGGTAAACACAGATAAAGTTAAGGTATTTCTCAGCTTATTTTGCACAACACGGTGTATTTCCTCTGTATCCTGAGTATCGTGAGAGGGAAGAACAAATCTCTCTCGGGACGTTCAACAAAAATTTGAATTTGAAATTTGCTTTGTTTAGTTAGTGGACAGAAAGTAGCGTAACAATGGAGGGTTGAGAAAAGATGCACATTTGAAGCAAGATTAGCCTGGAAATATTTATGACAAATTAGGTTGTTTTTTTTTTAGAGTTTGTGATTAGATGTGTTACAGACATTAATCTGTTGTTAATTAGTCATCACTGCTACTGATATAAAAAGACCAGAGCAGATTATTAAAAGAAAAAAACAAAACAAAACAGGAACTACTTGGCATTTGACCTTCTGTTTCTGTAAATAGCTGTCTGGAAAAAAAGAGTAATAACCATGTACAGAAAGCAGTTTGGTTAAAATAAATTAATAATAATGTCAGGTATGTGGCAACACATTGTTATTCAATAAACTGTCGTACAAGACAATGTGCAGGCACATTCACATGATTTAAAGCCCCCACCTTCATCATCATCATCATCATCACCTTAGGCCTTTTGACAATGGAAAAACAGGAAACAATGAAAACCAGAACTCACGTGGAGCTTTAAACTGAGTCATTCTCAAGTTACAACAACTTGATCTCCAAACACACCTTTTCTTTTGCCCTTGATCCCACTACCAGATGAAATCCCAGCTCCTTCCAAGCCCCTAAGTATTAAGCAAAAAAGAAAAGTCATTTCAATTTGAAGCACAGTCACTGTCTATTAGTCATTTTGGTTTTTTTTTTTTTTTTTTTTTGAAGGATCACAAACATTTAATGAGGTCAAGTCAGCATGGTACACATGACAGCTACTTACACCAGACTGCCCTCCCCCCCGCCTTCAGCCTCCTGCGAAGCGAAGGAAACGTGATCTGGGTCAGATACATGCAGCTCCTCAGCAGAGCTTTTCAAGGCAACTCCGTCAAGCTGGTTCACCACCAACTGGTTCAGGTTATCAGGATCAGAGAACCAATTCACCAAAAGCCCCAGTCCTGGGAAGACAGTCGCCATGATATGAAACAAACACAAGCAAGCCAATGTTATAGTTGTACATACAATAAAGTTTTAGTTTTATTTTCAATCACTGATAAAGCTGCCAATCAGTAACTACAGCCTGCACACTTTTAGGCTTTAAAGGGGTAAAGTGGCATGTTGGAAAACATATAGGTTAACTTTTTGTTGCTATGAAAAGTTACACAGTCCCATTCCTGCACAGCAAAGATTAAAAAAAACAAACAAACAAAAAAAACAAAACAGGAAAAACCTGCTATCCTGGCACAATCAAAAGATAAAACACAACCGCATGCTATCTTTCCATTCCAGTTATACAGGGCACAACATATTAGAGACCTTCATAGATGGAGCGTTAACGTTTTTGTTTTGAAAAACATTTCAACCATTTCCTGCATCCTCAGGATGCTACTCAGCCAGGAAAAAACAGAATATTGTACAGACAGAGAAACCTGACACAACAACAGGGATCCGTTGCATCCATAATATATTTAAATACATTTGCCTTTGGACTAAATCCAACTGAAAATACATATACAAGCTGTTAAATACATTAACAAGTAGTAGTAGCATTAGCCCCGCTTATATTCATTTGTTTCTTTCCAGACCAGTACATATTGCTGTAATTTACAGCTGAAGTAGTTTCTCAACTCAATTCAAAAATACTTTAATCATCCATGAAGGAAAAATCCATGTCCACACGATGCATGAAGCGGCGATGTGTTTTAGCAGATAAAGTTACTGGAGAAAGCCGCAGCTTATGACATTACTGTAAATGCAATAGAAGATTCCCAACAAGTATTGACCCGTCTAAAAGCAAACTTGGACAGACGTCAACCCCCAGTTGTCACAAAGTCTGAATCTACCTGTAATAAGGGGATGAGTTGAAGGAAGGCTCTACTCTGCAGTGCAGCCATGGTTGCTTAGCTCACTCAGGTAACCCCTGATGCTCTGGGTATTCAGAAAACTACAACATCAGCTACATGTGGAAGGCGTGAGGTAGGATAAAGCAACTAGGTTTAATTTATTAAGTAACACTAAGAAGTACTCAGTCGATAGCAGTTGAAGATGGCATTTTGACAGAGACCACCCAGAGTAACTTAGGACTCTAATCTCAGCCGCATACTCACAAGGACAGCATAACTCTCTACAGCGGGATGACACATGTGAACAGCGATGACGTAAAGATGACGTTAACTTACCAGAGAGTGGACATCATCACAGAGGTGACTAAGAAACCAAAAAAAAAGTGACGACAGAAAAAGCGAGGCGTAAACGAGAGGGGCCGAACAAAAACCAGAACAAGAATACATCTTGGGAAAGTGATGTAAAAGCAAACTAACCTCCACAGCAGCAGAGATAAAAATTATAAATGTTTCATAGTGTCACTTTAACTACTTTGCTGACAACTGGTTTCATAATCTACTTTTAACGCATGAAATGTGGTCACTGCAGGCCCGACTGAAGGTTAACGAGATTTGGCGAGTCTGTTTGACATAACCTTCCTACATTACATTATATGTCACAAGACAGCAAGAACAGAACTACTTTCCACATTAAAATTACAGCATGATATTAATCTTCTAAAAACAGTGTGCATACTCTATCCTCATGATTTGTATGTCCTGATCCTGAGCTCTTTGTTCTGTGAGTTTGTGCACAAATGAGCTACTTCACTTGCTCTTTTAAAGAGAAGTTCTTTTAGACAAAAGGAAGTTCTAGATTTTCCTCCACCAAATACTAAACCACACACCTTATTTGCTTATAACAGCTGTTTTTGGACTCTAAGTTGGGTTTCGCCTGCAAGTAACCAGTTTGAGTCCCCCCCCAATCTTTATCTTCAGAGAGAATTTGGTTAGTTTAAATTTGAAAAAGCTTACCTTTTTGTTCAACCAAGAGCCTAAACCTGCAAATCCTTTTTTTTTTTTTTTTTTTTTTTGACTGAAAGGAAAGCAGTAACTTTGCATAGTTCAGCTGCTACAGCCATGAAGTACTGAGGCTCTTCTTCTAAAAGAATGATGTATGAGAAAGAAACAACATTCATACATTTTGTATATTAAAATCATCCTGGACAAAAGCAGTGAGATAAGACGCCCAATGTTTTCCTCACAGAGACATGCCTAGACGTCATGGCTCTGAAATACTGAGTCCGGATCCCGAGTGTGAGAGGTCTGATGGGATAGACAGACAAAAGAGCGTCTATCTTTTATCTAGCATCTAAGCCTAGCGAGAAAGTTACAGTGAGGATATCGCGGTCAGAGCCTAACAGAAGCTGCAGTTTGCTGTCCCTCCTCACCACTCCCCCACAACTCATTTCTGCTCTTACATGCACAGATGTCATCAGTTTAATCACAAACTGCAAACTATTCTCTGCAGGGTCTGAGTCTTACTTCTCTAGGCTTTATATTAGGCTCAGAAAAACTGTATCTTGCTCCATCTATTTAAATAATTTAAAAAAAAAAGATGGAGGGGGCATATATACTAACATTCTCGTGTAATTCACAGCATAAAACAAAAAAATGCAACCATTTCCTTTCATATTTTAAAACTGCCACATCAGCCCTTTCTTTACAGTGGTACAAATTATAATATTTGGGGCAAATTAGACTGTGAAACATTTATTTATGCATCTGTGAAGAGGTCTGTCAAAAAAATGACCCAACCTCCAGACTCCAGAGCAGTTTGGCTGAGCATGAATTCTAACTAATTCTGTTAATTCCCTCACTGCACACCAAAAACTGCTTAAACCTTCTCCCATAGCAAGACTTGCAGAAGATAAAACAGTTGCTGAAAAGAAAATGACAAAACCCTAAGGGGAGTTGAAGGATCACTACAAGAGTATCTGTTCATTTATGTAACCTAAAGTTCTTGTCTAAGGTCTACAGTGCTGCTGACAATAAAGGATTACATTGAATTCACACTCCTAAAAGAAGTCAAAGCAGGCTCAGCCCTTATATAACACTGTGTTACTGTAGAGATTTGATTTAGAGCTTCCTTACCCTTTAAGGCAATGATCTCATTTAAGGCACAGCGGTTGACTTCTTGCCCCCAGAGAGACTGGGGAAAAAGGTTGCGTACCAGGGCGTCAGAAAGCTCTCGGAGAACTGTGATCTCCTGCGCTCTGGAGCTGAACAAGAGCTCTCTGAAGCAGAGAGCAAAAAACATGCATAAGACCAAATGTTCATACGTACAAGATGTTTTCCCAAACATCTAATAAGCTCTGAGCAACCTAAGAAGCGCTTTTAGATTTTTTTTTTATCTAAAAGAAGATGTAATGCCCACCCATGTGTCAGGAGAAAGCAACGCGAAGATGCGGCACAAAATACGGTTAATTATTTATAGATGTAAAAAGCAAAAAAAAAAAAGGCATTTATGAGGTTCAGAAGCATTATAAAGTGAAAAAATTAACCAAAGCAACACCAGAATAAATTTTCACTTGCATAAAAGGAAAGTAAAAGTTTCACCTGTCAGGTTGCTTTGCATTATGCAAGTGCTGAGTCAAAATCCGAATGGAGCCCACCACCGCCTGGCAGACATCAAAGTCGTTGGCCTTCTCAATGATGCGGTCAATTATGAAGTCAAATTCCCTGCTGAGCACCTTATGCAGAGGCTGGTGCTCGCATGGTTCGGGAACCCCGTACCAAGGTAGGACCAGCTGTGCGTAGGCGCACTCAAACACTGAGGAGAGCCGTCACAATGTCAGTGAGTCACAACAGAGCAAGCGATGAAAAAAGAAAGATACATCTCAAACACTCTCACTCACCCCCTCAAGGTCAAACTAAAAAAAACCCCAAAAAACTGAAGTGGAGCTCATTTGAAATTCAAGCTATCTCTGATATGTTTCAGAAGCCCAAAATAATGAGAGTGAGATGAGATGAAGACGAGCTAAACGTGTCTCTCTTTCATTTAACGTTTACTAATAAAGCACATATGATCCCTTCCTTTTTCCCCAAAGAGATGATCCCAATGACCCTGAACAGTGATGAGTGAGTACAGATGGATGGATGATAGTCTGAATGGCAAAGCAGAGCATTGATGGTCTCTTGTTTATCATTGATTTTAAACTGAGAATTGCTAATGTTTTTCAGTGAAATGCAAGCACACAAACACCGAGCAGCCACAATATTACAACTACTTGTATGTGAACAGCACAAACCATCTCTTCACAAATGATCTGTCGGGACACTTTGGGTCCTGGTTTTGTGAATGTGACTGGAACACGGATATCCACACTGTTGCATATCTAGAGCACACCAGCCAACAGCCAATGGCTGCCTCTCCCAGGAAGACAAACAGCACCCATGACACCCTCCCCAGAGATCACTCCAGGAGCACAATAGATCAGAGGTTGTGAGCCCGTCCTTCAATCTCTCCACATCCCTGCCTGATTAAATATCCACGGGATGAGACGAAACAAGCCCAGTAGACATCCCAGATCATCTCCAGAGGTCCTGCACTGATGCCACTATGGGTCTGAGCCATTTTGGTGGCATGAGAGTGTACGTGCACAAAAATGCACAAAAATTAAGCAAGTAGTTTTAAATGTTGTGGCTGATCTATTTAGATTGTTAACGGTGAAATTATGTATTTTGGGTTCCTGAAGGGTTTTATACTTTGTTCAATTTACAAAACGCACACATAACTTAAAGACCATTTAAAAGGGAATTCAAAACTTGAATTCAGAACAGCTCATGCATGGACATATCAGAGCTATATTTATAGCCGGGGTTGGGTGGGGTGGACTAGTCAAGTGTTTTGGAGGTCTAGTCATCACAAAACAAAGTGTCAAATATTTTACATTTCTCACATTTTAAGTGTGTTTCAATTTTCAGCGGGACCTTTCGGGACTCCAACAGACAGCACGATCTCATTAAGAGCTGAAGAGATTTGATTAACGCTGCATAAAACAGACGCAAAGCTGATAAGGCTGTATGAAAGCTCCAGCTCATTTCCTGTGTGATATATCACAGCCATGTACAACACATCTATTCGGAGAGAGGCTTTTTCTTCTTCTTTTTCCTGTCCTGAAAGCCCCTCCTAGTTTGCATGTAACATGAGCTGGAACTGCAGCTGTGCCGATGCACAACTCAACTTTTCATCTGTGTCAAGTCCAAACAGAGCTGATGGCAAAACACCATGAACTCAGGAGTGCAAACCTAACTTCCAAAAGTCCCTCCATGGGAGCAGTTCTCATCTGCTCTGCAACTGGGCCCTCAACACACATTTGTGTGTGTGCATGTGTAAAAACCTGCCTCACCTTGCTGTAGAGACCTTTTTGCGTGGGGACAGTGAGACTGTGGTGGTTCAGACTGCTGCAGAGTTCCTTCATCAGTCACGTCAACCGACTCTTCCTCAGGAGTTCCCTTGAAGACAAAACATCAGAGTGAAAACAAAATAAAGACTGTCGCTGTTGGAGTCCAGGACAGAGAAGGAAAAAACTGCTGATCAGACCTCAGTAGGAAAATACAGACACCTCAGGCAACAAGTGAGACTACCTTTGACTAGTTTTACAGCCTCACAGCTCAGCTCAGTGAGGCCACAAGGAAACACAAGCAGAATGCTGATTCGGAGGTTTTAAGACCTTCCAAGAATTTTTCTTAACTCACTTTTCAGCTATATTCGGTGTTGTAAAACAACTTTTTCTCTCTCTCTCTTTCTCTCTTTTGGACGATGCAAAGCAGCCAGTTTCCAAACCTGAAGAGGGTGTTTCTGCGTCTCCTCGTCGGTCTGAGTGCTGCTCTCTCTGCCATGGTTTCCGAACAACAGTGGCGTTGAAATGCAAAAGATGAAGCATATGAAGTATTGTGTCAATGTGCGACCGCTGTCGGAAAAATACCAAACCAGGCCAAAGGCTATGGCGATAGAGAAGCGCCACAGATACATCTTCTTCTTCTTGTTTCTCTACAACCGCAGCAGCAGGAGTCTAACTTTGAGTCGATGTATGTTGGATAAAGCGACTGTCGGGTTGTTCCTCCACATTTTGAACCCTGAGAAGAAGAAGAAGAAGATAAAGAGAGGAGGAGGAAGCAGTTTCCCTCCCAACACAAACTCACTTAAACGGTGTGAAAAAACACCAACTCCATCACGGCGCTTAAAGAGAAGCTGTGATTGCTGTCAACTGTGATGGGGCGCCCTCTTCAGGTTAAACTGGTAAACTGCAACAAGAAGTGCACAAACCATTGAGCGTCACTTTATTTTATTTTATTTTATCAGAGTCATACTGTTGAGATGAATATGACATCCATCATTCTGAGAAAACACAGTCACTGTCTTGTGTCAAACTTCTTTTAAGAGAGAGAGAAGGCTTTCTGCTGGTAACCCTTCCTTTAATCCATACTTGTTCAATCTTCTTCCGTAATTCTGTCGGCTAAATTAGTATGTAACATACTAACTGTCTAACGAGCCTTTCCAGTCTGAGATAGAGCTCTTGTGTTAACAGTTTCCTTGAGCTTTGTACAGTTTGACCCCAAAGTGAACTTTCTGGGTTGGCTGCTTGTGGGAATATTGTCTATTGCTTTGAATATTTTCCATTTGTGAACAATCTCTCTCATTTTGAAATAAATACAAATGCATTATACCCTTTCCCAAAAGTGATGGGCAGCACAATTTACTTCTCATGGATTGTTGATGTCCTTACTCTGTTAACACACATCCGAATGATTCAGACCAGAAAATTGCTAAAACCTTTTTCATATATA
>JBAMYA010000002.1:5283271-5317807 GCA_037176975.1 Arrhamphus sclerolepis | reverse complement strand
TGCACTCACACAGTTGCTATGACAGTATGGCAATGATAATTATATCAAAAACCAATGAAAATCGTTTGTGAGGTATCCAAGAAAAAAGTCATTTCAATACCAGACTGACAGAAATATAAATAACACTGAAAGAGTATTTACCTAAGGTTACTAATGTCACTTAAAATAATGCTTAGGGAAATTAAATGCAAAATTAGTAGTCATTCAAATTATGAAGAGAGAGAGTTTTTCAGGTTTAGTTATCTGTTTATGCTTAACCACAATGATCTTCTAGACATATAAGTAACATGAAAACAAAAGCACACCTTTGATTGACTGTTTATTGTCAGTTTTTGTAAGGCAGTTTAGACAGCTGCTGTTTGTTGCTATATAAATTACACAGTCTTTGATTATATAATAGCCCTTTGACGGACTGGGAAATTTCGGGCTGCAAGGGAAGCCATGCCTCTCCTCTTGCGTGGTAACAATGGGGATACACTATAGCAAAGCCCCAATATCCTTAATAGGATCAAAGCAAGTTTGAGTTTTAAAAAGAATGATTATATGATGACATCAATGCGCAACAAAAAAGTCTTGTTCATATTTTCTTTCACACCTACCAACTTTAAATCAAACCTGTCACATGCTTTGAATATTAAGGGGTTGTGAGTTTTTTAGTCCAACAAAATTATGACCACTCTGCTCTTCAACTAAATACTGAGCAGAGATGATGACCTGATGGATTCATTTTTGTTTTCTACAATAACAAATAATATGTCAGAATTTTTGTGTTTAGTATACAATAGATCCAGCAAACCTGGCTATACACAGGTAGATGTTATTGAAAAGTGTGTTATTCACTGACATCTATCAGTAAAGATGCATGCCTGTAAAGGAGGAGATAATGTAGATATACAGTCACATTAGTTGCAACCAGTCACTATGCATTTCTCCATAATGTGGGAGAATACACAGCACCAAGAGTGAAAAAGACAGTACATGTGGTGTGGCTTTGGTTGTCGGAGGCTTATGACTCTGTACCATAAAATCTGTCTGCTCTGGAGTTTTACTACACACCAGCCTGTGTCGTCAACATGTTGGCCAGGTGCTTCAGCAATCTCAACATGTGTTTCTCCCTTAAAAGCTCCATGACTGATGGTCAACAGCTGGATCTTGGCATCGCCTTGGGGTGCTTAATCTCACAATATTCTTTATTTCTAAATAATTAAGGTATTTCTGGCTCTAGTGGCCTTTATTAGCATTAGGAGAGGAAGGAGAAGACATGCAGCAAAGGGTCACAGCCTGGGAGTTGAACGGGTGACTGTTGCAGGAGGACTTGTAGCCTCAGTACATGGGCCACTTGCTCTAACCACTGTGCCACCCAGCAGCCCATCTCATGATATTCATTGTTACTGTCTTCAACATTATCCCCACTGCAGCAAGGTAAGTAACTAGAGGTTTTAAGTTACTATTTGGCAGCAGATTCCCTCGTTAAAGAATCTACATGAATGACGTAACAAGTATTTTACAAATGTGATACACCTAGATGAACTGACAATGTGAGAAAGTTTGAAGATCAATCCATCAAAGTTTTAATCTGAATCTAGAAAGAAATGAGGAATGATAGTGTTCACTGTGGGAGGAGAGGAAAATACACATCCAAGCCATCCAATCCAAAGCCTAGGGAAAGACTACTCTACTGGGGAGGCTGGTGTGGAAACAACTGGCAAATTGGTTGGCAAGGATCAACAGCAGCCTGGGAAATACAAACTGTGATGCTGTCAGTTCACTTTCTTCCAGCGCATAGTGCTGTCACGGTCTGCAAAATTCCATCATCAGCAACGACTAGGATGGATGGTATCACCAATAACTGTCATAAATGTCTGGGCCTCTCCCACATTATTTCCCGGGTTAGACCTCTGTCAAAAATGCTTCGCATTCTTTAATGAAATCAGTCAACTGCAGGTAAAGGCAGGAGGAATATCCTCTGGTTCTTCAGCTGAGGGATTCCTGAGGTTGCAGGTAGAGCTTAACCAAACCATCAGCAGGTTGTGTTACAAAGAGCAAAGAACACCTGGTTTGAAGTGCAGAGAACTAGTGCAGCTCTGGTCCAAAGCCACTATGGATGATAGGAAGACCATATAGTGGTGAAGGAGGTCACACAGGTAGAAGTGAGGTAATATTATATCAATGCATAGAGTTGTAGCTAACTAGAAGAATGGATGTGCAAAGAAGCCCTTTTTGCAAACCCGTACAATGGCTTGGGAAAGGCAGGTCAAATTCCCTCAGATCAGATGTTGTGATGTGATTCCCAGCAGCCAAAAAGATTCTTGTCATCAAACTAACTACCTCTTGGGAAGAAAAGCACTGAGTGCAAAAAGCTGGGCTGGACTGGACTGCATCCACCCAGTGGAAGCGGTATATAAGGACTTTTTTTGTGTGTGTAGTCAGCAATTCAGCTCCTTCACACACATATTTAACAGTGTAATCACTTCAAATAAAAATGACTCTGGTACCTTAGTACTGTATATAAGGTATATATACCACCAGCAAATTTTGTTTTGTTTTGTTTTATTAAGCTTTGAATCTAGATTTTCACGTGATTTGGTGTTTACTTTGCTTTTGGCACTTCAGAACCACAAGGTGGCAGCCACACTTCTTTTCACTTATTGGAACACAGAGCAGGTCAGAAGACCAAACAGCATCAACCTTTTAAAATGGCAGGGTCAGTATCAGGGATCCTGGGCTATTATTCCAAGGGAATGTTATTTATAGACTTGTTATTTATGGCTGATACTTGGTTTGAAAAAAATAAAAGAAAAAAGGTGTGAAATGGAAAAGATAATTTGGAGTAAAAAAACAAAACAAAGTGGGATGGATAGATGGATGGACAGACAGGGATCATGATGCTATGATGTAATTCAGTCTATCATGTTATGTAACGCATGAGCTGACAGAAGGCTCTTAGCGAGTGTAGCTTTAGTGATCTGTAGACATGCACGATGGGGATAAACACATTGATTTTCATGCCCTTGTTCAGAGAAGGCAGCGATGTGTTTTACTCAAGTACGATATCTTAAGTGTGTGTTTTTCAGTTTCCTGTTCTTTAAGTCAGCTCAGCTATGTTTAAGAAGGAAATAACTGCAAGAAGTTCCTATAAACTTGTGATCATTGCAGCCTGCTAGCACGGGTTGTGGTTTAGAGACAGTGAAAACGTCTAGAACACACTGCCTTGACTCTTTAAGCATGTGACCTCTGAGTCACTGTGTTTCTAAGCTTTAAGGGCACAGTAGCTCAGAAGATGAGGGATCAAGTTTGTGTGCCACCTGCTGAGAGTAGTGTTCAATGATGGACTGGTGAACTGACTTCATTGGGTTGGAGGTTGCGTTCAAGACTCGGTGAATCGCTGGTGAGGAGGATCAGACTGAGTCCAGCTGAGTAAATCATGTAATCTGACAGCATTACATAAAATGAGGCTCTGCCCTCCATTCATGATAAATTTGGGTTGCATCTCCTAAATGAAGGGATTGTTTCCCGTCAAGATTAATTTGGCTTATTGGAGTGGTTATTTTAAATGTCAATGACCCTATTTGACGAGACAAGGTCCAGAAAGTTAAAAAAAAAAAAAGAAAAAAGAAAAAAATGAGAACGCATCAGTTGCGACATTGCAAGAGTTTTGATCAACTTTGGGAGTAACATAATGGTTAAAAGACTCTGCCCTTCCATAAATAGGGAATATCAGCTCAAGATTTTTTAAAAGGTTTTAGCAATTTTAGACCCTATAAATCAATTTTCACCCTAATTAGAAGAAACAATTTTTTTAATCCTGAAATAGGAAAGACTGTACATAGTAGCTCTTGAGATGGTGAATGCCAACAGCTGATTTAAAACTAAAAAATAAATAAGTACTAAAATCATATAGACTGCATAAGATGAGATATTCATAACTAGTTTAAAATGGACTACAGAAACATAAAGGTTGCTGATGATATTAAAAATATCCCACTACTCTGAAATATTTATAGACATCACAAAACAAGGGATTACAGTCAACTACTACGGTAGGGGAGATGCATACCCTGTTTAGGCAACAAATAAGTACACCGTGTCCTATCCTGCTCATGCCACTCCAAGGCTGGACTTTTTTACGTCAGCTTAGATCATGTGTCAAAAAGAATTCAATGTATGACATCCCTTAAAATACACATCACTACCGTCTACATGCCCAGTCATGAAAACAGTGTACTTTGATCCTTTTCTTATATAAAAACTAGATCATATACAGCCGTCTATTTTATGCACTTTAAAGTGACACATAGAGAGATCATTTGGCTGCAACAGTAAATAACTCGTGTCCTATCTGTAAATGGTCCAATAACTCAAGGACAAAGTCCTCTGTCACACCAGTTGAGAGTCAGAACAGGCTTGACAGGAGATCAAAGTATATTTAGAAGGCAGAAATAATCCACCTTACTACAGGTAATCCTTGTTTCTTTGCAGCAAGGAACGCATGCAAATGTCCTACTTAAATAGATTCAGAACAAACTGTTTTTGTGAACATACAGAAACCTCCCGTCTTCCTGCCTGTCACTTTTCTGGAAGCGCGTCTTGGTTGAAATATTTTCAGCATGTCAACTTTCTCAGCTGATTTTGGCTCGCTCCCAACTACAACCTGCAGGTCTAAGCTTACATTTCTCACGAGAGGCTGCCAAATGGCTTCCAGAGCAACATGGCTAAGGACACAAACTGCCAGGACACTTAAGTTTGTAATGATATCTTCAAAAGTTGCATAGAATTTCAAAGCCAAACGCGAAGGTTCACTCAGTAGGTTGCCTTTATTGTTTTTGTCTGGCAAGGTTCCTGTTGTAAGGAATGAAATTACTGTGTGGGGCAAAAACAAAAAAAAAGAAGAGGAAAAAAAAAAAAAACATTGGCCAAGAGAAGAGTGCATAACAGATTCCCCCAGTACAACTAGTAGAAAATACTAGTTGGTCCCTATAAATATAGCTCGGCATTTAAGTCCTTCCAAATGTACAAGATATGTTACAATTAAACTTCACAACATGAGCATGGATGTACAAAATCATCTTAGATGACTTTCTTAAGCTCATCGTACAAAACGAGCACAAAGGCACCACCCATGCCTCTGAGCACATTAGACCATGCTCCTTTGAAGAAAGCCTTGCCACCTTCATCACGTGCAATCTTTTTCCAGCAGTCAATGGTGCCACTGTACATGATGTCAGCTGAAAGGGAAAAAAGTGGAATAGCAAAGATATTAATTGGAATTGCAAAAATACCTGAGGTTATTGTGCATTATGTGTTATTCATTACCTCCTTTGCGTCCAGACTGCATCATCATGCGTCTACGGACAGTGTCGAAGGGGTAGGATGTAAGACCAGCGACGGCAGTCACAGACTGAGCAATCATCCAGCTCACAACAATGTGTGTGTTCTTGGGGTCTGGAAGCATGCCTGTAATAGAAAAGAGTTTCTGTATCAAACACAAGAAGGGCCCCTGAAAGGAGAGACATTAAGCTTCACCACGTCTGATAGTGTGAACTCACCCTTTGCTGTGTCATAGATGCCAAAATAAGCAGCTCTATAGATGATAATGCCCTGCACTGAAACATTGAAGCCCTGGTACAGACCCTTGAGGCCATCAGACCTGAAGATCTTCACCAAGCAGTCTCCCAGGCCGTTGAACTCGCGCTCGGCTCCTGCTTTGCCGACATCAGCAGCAAGACGTGTTCGGGCGAAATCAAGGGGATAGACGAAACAGAGTGATGTAGCCCCAGCAGCACCACCGGATGCCAGGTTGCCTGCAAAGTATCTCCAGAACTGTGTGCGCTTGTCCACACCGTCCAGGAAAATCTTCTTGTACTTGTCCTTGAAAGCAAAGTTGAGGGCCTGAGTGGGGAAGTATCTGATGACGTTGGCCAGATTCCCTCTCCAGAAAGAGAGGAAACCCTGCTCTTTGGGGATACGGACGACGCAGTCCATGATGCCCTTATACTGCTTATCAGCTGCAATCTGTTTGCTGGCATGTTGTACCTGTAATTAAAGCAAAGACACTGTTTAATTCAAAAGTACTTTTATTAATCCCCATTCATCAGATACCATCACATGAGGCCCATAATCAAGCTGTTTAATTGATTTCATTAAAGTTGCACAAATCAGTACTTCTCAGAAATGTGTCTGACACAAGACACATCAACATGCATGTGCTTGAGTACACTTCTTTAGACAGCCATTCAACAATTCCCAACCCCGCCTCATCTTCCTCCTCCTCCTCCTGAATCCAGGCCGATGCAGCAGTGGGGAGGCATGGCGCAACCCTTGCCGTGACCTTGCCAGTTTGTTGTCAGCCAAAGTACTACTATGTCATTGCAGAACTTGTTTTGTACCACATCATCTCAGCAGCTGATCATACGCTGCTTATAAGACCGAGTATTTCTGAAGTAGTAGACTGCAGTTTTCGGGATGGTCTATTACGTAACAGACATGATACGCCTCGATTACGTTCATTCTTCATCTGTGCTGCGCCAACCTCTGACAGAGCTGCTGCGATTTTCTATTTATACCCCAGTTTCTACTGCTGACACTATAGCATCTATACATTTTCTTTCCCCCATATTTACCACCACATGTCTCTGCATCCTTTCTAAATGTATCCTACACGCACCCCTCCCAGGAGTCATCTATCAGCAAAAAATGCTGCAGAAAGCTGCAGCAGTAGTTTAGAAACTGCGGCATTAACCTGACATCTGCAACTCTAGGGTGTCAGGTACCTGCTCAGACGTAAATGACACCCACCTGCAGGAGAAGTTTGACTCTCTCGATGGGGGCGACAGCTGTTTTAGAGATGGCAGCGGCGATACCACCAGCCAGGAAGTCCTTGGCGAAGGAAATGGCTTGCTCACTCATCTTCGGGTGTTTTCAGACGCTGTCCCGCCGCTCACTCTGCTGGGTCTGTCGGTAGGGTTGAAATGGCCGAAACCGATGTAGAGTTGAGGGGATTTAAGGGGGCTGAACGCGAGAAAAAACGTGAACACCGACTCTACTTTTCCATTGGTCGGTTCAGATAGTAGTGGGCGTAACCAGGCAACGTCCTTCTCAATCAGATTTGGTGGTTCACCTCTGTCATAAGTGAAATAAAAGCACTACAGACTGACTTTTGACACCTCTGAGGCCTTTTCTCCCTTTTTTTTTTTGAAAAAAAGTGGACAAGTTGATGATATGATTGAATAAAAGCAGAACCCCACTACTGTGTTTTGTTTTGTTTTTAAAACTGTGATTTATTTAAGTTCAAGGTCATGTCAGCTGTCAGTCTGAAGCAGCTGGGGCCTAGAGGATATGGTGGGTAAAGTTCACCCCATCTGTTGACGTCCTTTGGCTGTCACTCTTTTTTCCCACAGTGAGAAGGACACGATTCAATCAGCTGACTGATTCCATGTAAAGCCGGTCTCAGCGGTTCATCCAATCTGTTGTCTGATACCTCAGAGTACTATAAAGGCCCAAGAACACTGATCTTTAGGTGAAATAATCAAAGTGCAGAAATGACCAAGCCACAGCAGAATTTAAAAATAGTACTCATGCAAAAGTATAAAGGCATCAGCCTCAAAATATACTTGAAAGCACCTGCAGAGACTCCACATAGGGTTGTTAACATCCATAAACACTTAACCTTTTATAACACATGCTGGTTTGGTAGTTAATATGATATTACTATTTCCCATATTATGTATATAATAAGTGGTGCTCTGCTTTGCACTGGTACCGCTTAAGAATCTGAGCAGTAAACTGTGAATATAGTTAAATGTAAAATTAATATGGATTAAAAATTACATAATTTATCTCTAAATGTCATGTCATTACAAATGTACTTGGGTATTGTAGTAAAGATTAGATTAGAACATGCATTAAACACTATTGCTGAAGAAAAAAAACACTGAAGAAGTCATTGAGAGGAAGAGTAAAGAGTGTGTTTTTGAAAAGAACATTTTAATAGTCTATTCCCTCCATCATAATCCATGTTAGCACATTAACATGACTGTCCATGACATGCTCAAACATATAAAGCATCAATATGTTACATTAACTATATATACAAAAATATTGTTTAATAATTCCACATCAACTTAAAGCTGAAGTTTTGCTCTTCCACAACATAAGATAATTTTGCTACCTTTTTTTATATAAGAATAGGCTATGGCACTACATGTTTATGCAGGGACAACTGCAATATACCCACAGATAAATATTTAACACTCAAGGCACGTGTTATTAAGTAAAAGCTGTCCTAAATTCCTATCAATGTGAGCAATTCAAAAACAAATACTGTCAAGTAAAATAATACAATTCAGAAAGAGGTAGAGTCTGTGGTTGACAAGACGTGATATTATCTGCTCATATCTTTTTTTTTTGTCCCCAGTCTTTTTCTGGTGTGAAGTGTGGTCAGTGGTGTTCTTCATTTTTTTTATTTTTTGTTGCGCGAGGCATCTTTTCATGAGACTCCTCACCAGCGATTTCCGAAGGAGGACTCCCCTGACCCAAAGTTCCTGTTTTTCAAGTAGCGCTTGACCTCCTGCAGCTCGTACGGCCCGAGGCTCTGGTCGACCCCCGGCGCGAGCTTGTAGCTCAGAGGTGAGAGGATGTAGCCATTACGGTAAAGGCAAACCTGCTTGCACATCTCGAAGCACGTGAAAAGAAGGCCAAAGTAGGGAACAATCTGGGTGACAGAAGAAAGGAGGGATGAGTGCATTTTATTGAAATTAAACATTTAACTTACTGACATCAAGTATATTATCTTAAGGTTTTTATAAAACTGAATGGCATTGTCTCATTTGAGACTGTCCTGTTTGACACAGTGTACAGCTCCGAAGATATCTGCAGCTGAAATCGGAGAGTGGAGCATACCGTTCACCTTGGCGTGAATTTCACGCTGAACATTACTTTCCAAGCCCTGCCCCCCATCCCCTCCATGCACAGGCAACTAGTTACAATCCCACTACTCATAAAGTCACCTGTGTTCTTCATCATGTTATTACGCTTCCTACTTGTTTGTAAGACAAATCAGTGAACTGCTCTAACCAATTAGAAATGTGCAATGCACGAGACGATGAACGTACCTTTATTGTATTAGCAGTAATTCCGCTCCACAGCGACAGGACGCCCTTGTTTCTAAAAACCTGAATGAAACAGTCGATCATCCCAGTGAAGTGGACATCCACCCCGCCAAAATGAGGAAGACGGGCACTCTGCGCCTGAGTGGAATGAAAATGAAATCAGACAAAAGTAATGCAGCCAGGTGTTTCTAATACTCTAATAAAAAACAAAAAAACTGGACATGTCACATGAAGCATGACGAGGTGCACTCTGTTATTAACCAGGAGAGAGAGCAAAAAACTTTTATCTATGTGTGCACTCATCTCTACAACCATCTTCACACATTATTTTTGGAGGATGTGTGGAAAACTTAGCTTAAACCTGCCGTCATCACGTGTACTGCAGGAGGTACCCCCTCACAGCTGGATACAGCTGGAGGGGCATCTTGCTTGAGTGCAGAGAGCACTGTGACCTCCATGACAATTTTGGAGCACACGTGACACACGTTTCTCATGCGCGGCGTTTCCAGAACATCTCCTGAAAAAGTTAAGGGCTCAATGAAAACGGCTTACGTTGGATCCACATACCGCTAAACATAAAACATCTTCAGTATGCTATATTAATACGTTACTATGGTAACACATGGAATACTGTGTACGGCCAAGTTAAGAAATAGATAGGAAATACAGGAATGTGTTATTCATTATTATCATTAAGAAAATAAACGTGATTAACTTCCTGGGTGTTAATTATAACTGCTATTTTATATATACAGACCTAAGAAGGGAATGTAGTAGACAAGAGGCTTACAGTGTGAAAGTGTGTACTTTGCTCTTTAGTTAACCACCACCCTGCAGACTGTACGTCATGTGATGTGAACAGACGTCCTTAGAAGCTTCAAGACTCTCAAAGTGAAAACCCCACCACCCCAAAGGATATCAAGACAGTTCATCTGTAAAGCGGTCTGTGGAAATTCTTACACCTCCAGGTCATAATAACCACAAAAGCTCACAGAGACCAGCTTCCAAATCTTTTTAGGTTGTTGGAGCTATTTCACCTCCAAGAGGTTCCGACTTACTCGTGGACTCCTGGATATTTAACCTTTTGTGGGGTCATTTGCAACTTGAGAGTCAATGACTTCACGTGTTCTGTGACGTAGACCCTGCTGGCCATCATATAGGTGGTGAGGATTGTTGAGGTCACATGTGGGTCTCTTGGAATTTGTAGTGGAAACATCAGGCTTGCAGATAAGTTAAGCATACGGTACTGAACTTAAATCATTACCCCAAGCTTCTAGGCATCTTGTCTGTTTTACAGTTATCTTCACTCTGCCGCGCTAATGTGTAACTCTGAGCTTTTCATTACAGAGACTGAAGAACGAAATGGAAATCTTTATATAAAAACTTTTTTTCTTTTAAAATTATTATTACAAGGTGATGTGGGCTTGAAGGCGTGGAAACAAACAGCTCTCAGTGCTCCTGCTGTCGGACAGTTACCGGCTATCTTTAGAGAACTTATCTATAGCTTGTACAGAGCTGAAGCACATTCACATTCCCAGCTGCTGTTGAACCTTGTGATATCTAATAACAGCCTGAAAAAAAAGAAAAAGCAGATGTAGCATTCTGTTCTTTGCAGCGCCATTGTTACCCTTGTGTCCTACCCAACATACAGAGGACATCTCAGACCGGACTTTAAAGTAAAAGACATTTTTCTGTGATTGTGTACAGAAAATGTCCAGACATTGAATTTTAGATTAAAAATGACTCATTTCAAAGGATATGTTCAAAAAAGCTAAACATCAATATTACTCTGTGATTCAGTATTCTATTTCACTTTCAAAAACCTTTATTTACCAAGTAAAGTTACCATTTAAAGTCATAAGACTGCATTTAAAACTTTACAGGCAGTCTCTTACTACATGTATACAGAAGTAAAGCATGTACACACTGCCCTCTTATGGAGTAAAACCAGTAATACTCTCAGTACTCTGGATCTTCTACAACTGGTTATGTTTACAGCAACTATATAGATTTGTATCCAAACATTTGATTTTATTACCATATGCATTACATTATCTCCAGCATCAGTTTTGCACTGAAAAGCGTTTTTGCTTTTAAATCCTCTTTTGCACCTTCTGGCCAACAGATGACATTTTGGTGTTCACATGTGTGTGTGCGTGTGTGTGTGTGTGTGTGGGTGTGTGTGGTGTCATGTGATCAATCGAGCCTTGAAAAATTAAACAGCCTGGTTTCTAAATAAAAGTAACAGTGCAAGTTCAAATGTCTTCATTTATTATCTCAGCGAATGTTAGAGGGTTGTTTTTTTTTGAGAACTTTTTGTGCAACACTTGAAATCAGGGATCATGTCTTGTAAAATTATAACATTAATGTTTTGGGTTTCTGCGATGGACTGGCGACCTGTCCAGGGTGGAGCCCTGCCTTTCACCCGGAGAGAGCTGGGATAGGCTCCAGCAGCCCCCTGTGACCCTGCACAGGAAATAGCGGGTATAGATGATGGATGGATGTTTTGGGTTTTTGGTTGTTTTGTTGTTTTAAACACACACAATGGTCCCAGGACCCACATGCAAATATAGGCTGACACCATCTTCAAGTCACTATATAGTCCACTACATTCTGTGGTCATTATTTTGTAGCGTTGTCTGAATGTGTAGTGAAAACTTTTACTTTTATATCATCAATGTATGTGTGAAATCAGTGGTTATTACACAACCATCTGTACCATCATACATTGTGCTCAAGCAGGAAAAAAAAAAGAAAAAAGACGTACACAGACCGAGATCAGCAAGAAATGCAAGTTCATAACCATTTAACTTTTAACGGTATGCTGAGGTTGGTTTTAATATATTTAAAAAGCTTAACGCTTGTTAATAAAACTGGTATCAACATACGAAACGTGTATCAGAGGGGTGTATGACGATAGAATTGCACGCTCCAGTTCTCTGTTACTGATTTTAAAACCAGATTGTGCGATTATGATGTTTTTCCAGGAGGTGGAGTAGTCTGACAGCAGCTTGACAGAGCTAATTACTCATATTCAATCAAGAAATCAAGTACAGTTTATTTCTGTCATGAACAGAATGTTACCATAGTTGCTTAACTTACAAGTTGACAGAGCCCTGCTTTTAAAGCAATTGAGTCATAATTCTAAATAATAATAATTATTCAGTCATCTACAGAACAAAAATTAAATGGTTTATATTCAAATGACATTTCCACAAAGCTGGAAAAAATGACTGACGGTCTTGTGAAGAATTAAATCATTTTTGATGAAAAAACAATGACAAATAAATGAAAAAAAAAAGGATTAACTAGAAACTATAAATATGTCATCTGCGATCTGTTATGTTTTATCCGTGCAACAGCAATGACGCAATATAGAGCACAGACAAAATTATGAGTTGTAGCATCTGAAAGTCCACTCAGTCGATGAACTCCCAACACAGAGACCATGGACCAGTGCACTACCTACTGGCATGGGGGTGTTTCCAGACACAGTCATGGTGTTGGAGTAACCTACCTGCATTTTACGCTTGACTGTTTCAAAAGGGTACGAGAGGGTCTGAGCCAGTCCTGCTGCAATACAGCCATTAATGAAGTTCTGCAGAGGGGTGAAGCGAAACGGAGGCTCATCCCAGAGCTTGTCCAAGTTCATGTAGACTGCATAGCATCCAACAGAAAATGGAAACGCACCTGTAGACAAAGGCATACCGATAGGTATATTAAAACTAAACCACCAATTATTAATCAATTAGTTAGTAAGAATATCCATACACACCCAAGACAGTGAGGGAAAATCCTCTGTAGAGAGCTTTCAGCCCTTCATTTCTGTAGATCTTTGACAGAGTGTGAGCTACACCAATATATGTGGGCTGTCTGCAGTTCTGAATGATGAGTCTGGTCTCCGCCACCTCCAAAGGGTACGTGACCAAGGCAGCAGCAACGCCAGCCAGACCACCAGCTAATATGGCCCTCCACTGAGAGATGAAGCCCAGCTCATCCATGTGAAGGTGGACTATCCTGCACATGGAATTAATATCACCGTTTAGTTCAAACTTCAGAAGTATTGTTCTGTTTTGTTTTTTCACTGTAGACATTCAGTTACAGTTCATCTACTTCAATTGCATATTTACTCTCTGGTTTAGTGTCAAAAGAGATGAAGCATGATGGTTTGGGACAGAAAGCCAAAAATAAATGTGAAATATACTGGGCTCTTGGAAAACATGACGAAGACGTACTTTCTGTGCAGATTAAATTAACTTTATAAAGAAAAAAAAATGGGGGGTGGGGGTGTAAATCAAGTTGTAAATCATATTCAGTCCAACAAGAGTACTTTTAACTTTACTGAAGACACCACAGCGGATCGCATTCTTAATAAATATAAGAATATCACTTCTGATATATATCAAAAGTGGGATTTTTTTTTCAAGCCAAAAACAGACAGCCTTCTGCAGAAGAGCATGTGAGTAACAGAAATCATGCATGTGACGAACGTATAAAGGAAGGGGTGTTCTTTTTTTGGAACATTGTGTACAAAATGAGGAAGTTTGCCGAGTCAGGTGGTCAGGATGAAGTGTGTTTTCACACAAACGTGTTCTGAAACGTGAGCGGACACCTACTGAGATAGTGGATTTATGACTGCATGCTGGATTACAGCTGCACTTGTTCCTACTGGCTGTCCAGCATGTTTATTTTGTTCAAAGCCATGCTGTCAGCTCAACCATATGTTTTGCCCTCTAGTAAACCTATAAAAGGAAGTGGGATTTTTAAGCCCTCAACTCAGCCACACAGGTCAGGAATGTTCTTGATTATAAAATAAAATATAAAATTTAAATGCATTCATGTAAAATAATAAGACGAAACAGTTTGTGTGTGTACATATATATGTATATACATATATCAAGTAACTATCATGATTTACAATAGGCTTTTTGTTTAAAATTGAATTTGTTGAAATTTAATAACTATGCTGCCTGATTCTCCAATAACTAACTTATCTGATTTCCAATTGATTTACTTCTTGAGACATGATGACAAAGATTAAAAGAAACTATTCTATAAAATATTTCTGAGTTTCAGTGCTATGTTTTCCAGTTACTTTATTATGTTTAATGATAAAAGAGGGAAATCTTTAACCTTTTGACTGTATGTGATGTCGTTTTTAATATATATTTACCTAACCACACATTTTATTGTGTATACATAGAAATTTACAACTTAACTATTACTACTATTAACCACTGGTTAATAGTAATCATAATAAAAATCTAATCATTGGCCTTTTCTTTTCAGTTTCCAGTTTGGATACAACTTACTGTATGTTTCACGAGCAAGGAAAAACTGCTCTTAAAAGTTAAAAAACAACAAAAAAACAACAACAACAACAACACTATAAAAACCAGATCCTATGTTCTTACTGCTAAGGTGTTGTGAATGGTAAAAGCAGACGCCTGTGAGACAAGGCTGAGGGCGAAGCAAAACCAGTTCATTAAAAAAAAATCGACTGAGCAAATGCAGCCTTCTGATTGGCTCAAAAGAAGAGGGTGCGTCTCGTACGGTAAAACAGGAAGTGTATCTTTAGCTGAGTCCCGAGTCTAAACAACACTTTAAAGAGTCTAATGTTTTTAATTTTATCATGTAAAACATCTACAAATGAGTTTGAATGTTAAGTTTTATTCACACACATTCATAGTTCACCTACTGACGATCCCTCAGACTTGCTAAGTCGACGTCAAGCTGTCAGAGTTGATCAAAAAGCTAATTTCTAGCATAAAAATGGACATAAATAAATAAAAATCATATAAATAAACTGCGGAACGAGTCAAGTCTATACTTAACTCGGCTTACCTTTTGTATGTTGTGAGATGAACCGCCGTGTATGGAAACAACCGCATACATGAGGCCAGGTTTCCTTTCCAAAACCCTCGAAGTCCTTCGTTCTGGTAAATGATGAGAAAACTTTCCCAGAAACCGCTCTTGCAGTGAAAAGTTCCCACCTGACTTTTAATTTTCACCACCTCCAAAGGTGAGGTGACCGTTTTGCTGAAAACGCCGGCGAAACCGACGCACATGAAGCTCTGAGAGCTCGTGAGTCTGTTGTCCTTTTTCACCGAGGCCATCGCCGTTTGGCCTGAACTCTGAACCCCGAGACTTCTGCAGTTGTTTTTTCTCCTTCGAGGGACAGAAAAGTATCTGAGTGTTCACGTCAGACACCTAAATATACACACCGCGGAGGTGATCGTCTCCCACTCTGACCAGCGGTGTTATGTGACAACAAATCCACGTCATTTGGATAAATGCTGACAAGGGCTTGAACACTAGAGGGCGATCTTTGACTTATTTTACACCAACGCTCAATTCTCCAAACGCTCCAAAACCATAAGAAAAATACTAGAATAGAGTCAATAGTTCACAGTATAAGAAGGTAAGTAACTAAAACAAAACAAAAAACAAATTCCCGACTGTGCAAAAAGACTAAATTTAGAAAGAGTTTACAGACTTGATTAAATGGCTGGGCAGCTTTTTAATCTGCTGTAATGATGTGGGGCGGATTGTGATACTTATGATTAGAAAATACTTATTGCTGCTTATAAGTAGTCTGCTTCATTTGTAACCGCAAAGTAAACACAAGTTCCCTTTAACTTAATAGAGTACGGCCAAAAGTTCAGTATTTTCTTTTTTGCCTCTCTTTTCATTAAAAAAAGCACTGCATATTCACCAATCCAATCCATCCATCCATCCATTTATTTCCCCAATTCCCTGGTGAGGCTGGCAAGTCCATCCCAGTAATCAGTATCCCAGTTTTTTAAATGTTGTGATACTATTGAGAAAACATATGTTAAAAATCAAAAGCAATAATCATAAGAAATTTGATTTTGGTGATTAATAAATATTTCAAACCCTTTGTGAGATGTGAGGGATGCTTCCCTTTTTGCTTGATAAGTGTATCTTTTTCCCCTTATGTTTTCAGTTTTATATTGTTATCTTTCTGATGTCCAATGACAAAGTGAATAAGTTTGAGTTTTGTTCTGGACTCGATGATCTTGGCTGTTGAAAAGCAAGGAGAAATTGGTAACTTGTTATCAGACCACACTTCTTTTTTTTAATCATTAACTGACGTAGTTACCAACAGATTAACTTGTTCTGAGAATGGTTAGCTGCATTCTAAATCAAAGGAGCTCACAATCAGTTTTTTTTCTTCTTTTTCAACTTGCTACTCATGTCACAGGGCACCCTACATTCAAATTTTGAAATTGATTAAATTTTTATTTTCTTATTTTAAATTTAATGTTTGCCCATTGCTTTTTGTATTTATTCCATTTTTAACTAAACTGTGTGGGATTCAGGAACTGATACCAGCAGATGTAGGTTTAAGAGGGACATTTTTTCACAATCTTGTTTGACATAGAAGTTCAGCTGCTCCAAAAAGATAAGATCGTTATGCACCAAAGGAAAGCAAGCTGTTATAATGTGTACAATAAGACTTTTCATTGTTCTGCTGAATAAAAACCAAGGAAAAAAAAGCAACACTTAAAAAAATGTGTTTATATAATCCATAAATGCAACTATATTCATAAGTTCTGTTGCAGAACTTTCCTAGTTTAGCATCAATATGCATATGTGTGTGTATCTACTGTATGTATGTGTATATATATATATATATATATATATATATACACACATACATACACAACATTTTTAAAACATTGGATTTCAAACTCAGAATGAGAATCTTTTCATACATTTCTTAAAAAAAACAAAAACAAATAAACTCATAAAAATGATTTAAAATCACATTTTTGTTTTGTTACATTTCTTGTTGTCTTGTATGCAGGTATATTTAGCTTTTTGAACAGTTCAAAAATATTTCCTTTTCATGCTTTCATACTTTCATTTCCCCTTTAGCATGAACGTCTGCAGTCTCATTCTCATCACGTCTCTCCATGACCCGGCTCCTGTATCTTGTTTTCTTCTTTGTACCAACAACAAACAGTAAATCATGTTTGATTTACTGTAAAGTGTATTCTCCTGCAGGGATTTGATGTTGCTGTCTTGTTTCAGCCCTGTGTTTGTTTTCTCCTCGTCTCGGCCCGCCAGGAGCACCTCCCTCCCCTGCCGGGCTGACAACCTCAGATGCATGCGAGGTGCCCACCTTCTGTCTACGCCTCAGCCTCTTGGCTCCTCCACAAAGGCTTTCTGGAACAACAGAGCCAAGCAGAGGAAATGACAGCCTGATCACAAGAGCTCCCCTGCACTCCCCCTCAAGCTTTCTACTGGGGGTGGAGAAGGGTGTGTCTGTGTGTGAATGTGAAAGGGATGGTGGCTTTCACTGTTTCAAAATCAAGAACCAATGTAGTCGCGGTTCTGGTTAGCTGACAGTAGTTTTTATCATTAGGCATGCAGCCATTCTTCTTTCTTTGAGGTCTGAGGTCATTTGAACAGTGTCAGTAGCAAAGCTTTTAGATATTTGAGTGGTGAGATTACAGGCATAAAAGCGAGTCATTTGCTTAAGTGCTAAACTAAATATCTAAAAACAAAAGAGTCTTTTCACAAATTCTTTGATCTGACTGTCATACATGTTTGTCTTGAAGTGCACAAGATAAACTGATATTGCAGAGATAAGTGGTGTGATGTCAACCAATCCTGTATCTTATCAAATAATGCTTCAGCAGTCAAACAGGACACCTCCAACAATCTGTTGCCTGTCAGTCTCCTCTGCTGTCCTTCCTCTGGCCCTAACACTGCCTCTTCCCACCACAGTTTGAGCACTGCCTTCTTCCTGCATGGATGAAAGGAAGGAGGGGGTCCCTCTTGAAGGAGCACTTCCTCCATAAGGAAAAAATATTGCAGGAGACCTTTATGCCTTTATGCCCCCTCGACTGGCACACTGCAGTAAGCTGTAGGCTGGCTGTGGCATTGTCATTCCTGCAAGCAGCCCTTGATCTCACCCTTTTGAAATGCATCGTTGCAGGACCTGAGAGAGTGCATTGAGCGCCCAGTAGAGGGCGCCCAACACTAGCGAGCACGACGGACTGGCAGGCTGGTGCCAGGCTGCTGCAATAAAATTCTCACCTCATTATCTCAGACAGTCACATCACAGGCTTGCGCTGGCAGGGGAGGGGAAAAGGAAAGAAAGGATGGGGTGGACAAGAGGAACGGGCTTTGGGCAGCTGACACTGTATGTTCTGTGTGTGTATATTTTTGTAAGGAGGGAGTTTTACTGGTGAGAGAAATCAGGGATAAGTACGATTTACCATATTCACACCTCTAACTGTGAGGCTCAGGCCAAACTCCTGGCTCACTTTACAGGGACGAGAGATTTGTTTTGCATGGCAACTTCATTTTGAATTAATGATTTCCCTGATGGTCCAAACTGTGAAAGGTTGTTAGGGTTTGTTAAGAATACTAAATGCTATTTTGCACCTCATTACTGGAAACCATCATTTTGTGACACTGAGACTACAGTTTTAGTAGCTTTGTAGACAGACAACAGTGCTTAAGAGTGTACAAATCAAGTGCAAAATAGATAAGCATTTAGGTCTAAAGTTACCTTGTGTAGAAATGATAAAACTACATATCAGAAAGAATTGTGTTAGTTTGGGTCATATGGTAACATTCTGAGTTCTGCAATAGAAACCTGCATTTTCTTCAGTTCTGAAATTATTGTAAAAGTTGTTTAGAATTGAGCAGGATTTCTTCTTCATCTTCTTCTTCTTCTTCTTCTTCTTTAAACCTGACAACATCCATTTCCTATTTAGCCAGGTTGTAGATGACCAGCAGGACCATTGTCTGAGAGGAGGCAGAGAACTTCTGGCAGCTATTCTCCCTTTATCTTCCCATGTACAGTCAATAAATCAATATCAAATCTAAAGAACAGGAAGCCAGATGGCCTACCCACAACCTCTCCAGGCCAGGCATCACTCAGGGCCTCCTTAGCTACTGTACCACCAGTGCATGCAGCAATCCTTTGAAGACATACACATTCAACAAGCAGCTCAATGAATGACTAAAGAGAACAAATAAGCTGTTACGACTCCGCTCAAATCAGTGTTTGTGTTTCCATCCACATCAAAGGGCCGAGTGTGTTTGATATGCAGCCCCCACACCTTGATCTGAGCCATGTACAGGTAGAAGGGAGGAGCAGTCCATTGAGAGGAGAGAGGATCATGTGGTTGGCTCTCTCAGGTCTGGCTTGAGGGTAGCTGACCCAGACAGAGGGTCTGGTTGTGTCTCCTGATCCCCAGGGAGCTGTAGCTTAATTCAGCGACCACTGGACACATTATATAATGGGCAGCCTATTGACTACATGCTTTTAAGGAATATTTACACAAATGTGGAGCAGTCGTGGCAAATAGGACACATAGTACATTTGGAGTTTAAAAGGACCAAAATAGAAGACAGATTGTGTAGCAGCTGGCTGCTGACTAGCTAAAGTAAGGTCGGCCAGGTCAGTTACCTAAATACATCCCGCCAGACTCTTTCTGATTTCTGTGTAGGCCAGGGGTCAGGTTAAACAGTAGTTTGGTTGAATGGCTTTTCACAGAGCAGTGTGAAATGCCAGCTCTATTGCAATGTGGGAGAGGGTAGGAGGGGGTTTCACTGGCCTTTGTGTGGCCCACAGTCTATGAGCACGGACTCATTGTTAGTGGCCGGCCAGCCAGCCCCTCAGACTCTCCTTTGCCCTGCTTTGTCTTGAGCAGCATGACCATTTCCTTCGTTCAGGTCAGGGCAGGGTCGTGACTTTGGACAGCAGTCTTCCCTGTCTGACTGCCTGGCCGACATACTCGTAAACATACGCAACCACGAGACACGTGCGGCTGCCGCATGCCAGTGTCGAGATGTGGCAGGTTTCAAGATGCGGATCCTAAGTTAAATGTGTGGAATCACTACATCTACAACATAAAAAAAACACCTAAGATCTATGGGGTTTTTACATATTTCGTCTACAGTGGCAGTCAATGCATTTCTGATCGATATGATGCATATGATGAGAACTACATCATTTGTGCTTTGCGTGTTCACAAGATACACTTACACTAAGCAGAGATAACCACTTTACTGCCTTGAAGTTATGCAACTGTTGAAAAGAGTGGACAGCTCCCTCCCTCTGTCCCGAGGCTGGGCCTCGCTTATCATGGGCCAGCCATCACAGTGATAAGAAGAGGAAAGGCCAAGGGGCCGTAACAAACAGTGCGGATGATCCAGGTCAACAGTGTGAGGAGACTGGACTAAGAGGGGAGGGAAGGTGGACAAGAATATTATCTGATAAGCCCCACAGAAGTCTTTTGATCTCAGAGGGGCTGATCCTGGGCTACGGGTGTCATGCTGAGTGGACGAGGAGAATGACACAGCAGGCACAAACAAGCAAGCCTTGGAGATCATCTGGGGATAGAGCATATTTACACAGGAAAGACTTACGACTCACAAACATACAAGTTTGTTCATGCTTTTGTGTTATTATAGCATTCTCACGTTTTGCATTTCTTTCTTTTAAAAAACAGTAAATCACAAAAAAATGCATTGTTATGTATGTGAAAGTAAATGATCAGCCAATTATTGTCCATAATAATAGAAAAACTTGTTTCATGAAGGTTTTACCAACGGAAGATATAATCAGGAAATAAGTTCAAATGACTCCACAAATGCCCATGGAAGAGGAGCTTGAACGTAACAGTGTAGTTTGTGGGTCTCAAGCCATAAGTCATTGATTAAAAGCTGTCATGTGGAGGCCAGACAGGACCTGGGGCAACAGTGCGAGCTGTGGCCTGAGCCAAATGCCTTGCTGTCTTGCCCCTGGCAAGATGGAGGATATTTTTTTTTTTAGCCAAGTGAAGCTGGAGTGCTGCAGAGTGAACATGTACTTAGTTACCAACAAAATTTAGCTATGTATTAACGTTCACAACAGTTTGAGTCGTTTTGCTCAACGCTATTGTTCTAACTTTTTACTGAACTGTTGAGCTGATTTTCAAATGTTCAAAATTCTAAACACCCATGCATCTTCAGTACATGAAAATATTAGGGCATATATATGTGGAGAAATGGGCTAACATACTGTTCTTCGACTTCTTTGACAATAACAACAGTAAAAAAAAAAAAAGAAAAATTGCTGCGAGCCAGCTGGAGGGAATTTATCTGACTTTTACATCAACAGTCCACATACGGCTAGAAAATAAGGATTTTGACTTGTCAGTAGTCCACACAAAGCCCACACAATGACAGCAAGGTATCAGCAACCTGTTACATCCACACTCCAGTCAAAAGAGTTAAGATGTAAAGAGCCTTCATTATCAGGCCTCTCTGAAGGACATCAAAGGCTGAGGTGGAGTGAGAGTGCAGCTGCCTCAATGGTGTGAGTTTCTCCTCTCTCACTAAGGAGGAACTTGTTTGTGCTGAGGATGTTTACTGATCCCAGGAAAGACAAACAGCCTGTTCCTTGTTTGTAGGACCCGCACCTCAAACACAGAGCTGTGTGTGCGAGAGAAAGAGCGACATAATACTTGAGCATATATTGCGTGGTTGGATTATTATTCACTTTGTTTCCACCTATTCAATCTCTTGCAGGTTTCCCATTACCATCTACATTCAAAAACATATTCCACTTCAGTCAGATAGGCCTTTGTAATGACATTTCAAACATAACTAGACAGCGTGCTTTAAGGAGAACAACCCATAATTGCATGATAAATCCCTGTTGTGTTGCCATTATGTCCATCAACTGTTCACTCATTCAAAGCTTAAAGCAGAGCAAACATCTCCAATCCTCTGTTACTAATTAAATATAATTTTGAATAAATTTTTTTCCCAAAGACATGAGCTAAATCAGGAACCTACACTTGACTTTGTATTTGCATTAAAACGTAAATGCTTTAATAGATGTGTCCAACAAACTCTTAAAGAAACTGAGCTGCTGCATCTCAACACATGGTGTCACTCTTTCTTATCTATCTTTAAGGCTGCTGGAGGAAGTTTTCAAACCTCCCCCCCAGCTGTTGGTTACACAAGCAGACAGCACATACCTTAGCCGTGCCAGCAGCTTGTTGTGAACCATGACTTTGGGGCTATTTGTGCAGTTCTACGAGGTGAAATCACCTCCAGTCTTCTTGGACCTGACATATCCACCTCTGCAAGCCAAGATGAATGGTTGGATTCACCTGAGATGATGCTACCTCAAGCTCAAGAGTTTCTGGGATGTCTTTATTCTTTTCTGCAAACAGACTGTTAATCGCCAGCTACTCTGATAAATGGCTTAAGCAAAGAACCCTTTCTCTTCCTCCGTCATTACTAAAATGAGAGGTTTGGTATGGTCAAAGCAAAAAGGGCTGTTGAGAGAGAATACAAGTCAGTTTTCCAACCTAAAAAAGTTGTAAAAAATTTAAAACAAACAAGAAAATCAGTATTCTTAATCTAAATCATAAACTAAATTTCTTATGTTGCAGCATCCTTCAGCTGAATGGGAACTGATCAACACTGTGCTGTATTTCTAAATAATGTAATTATAATCTGCTTCACAGACTTTATCACTAGCCACCCTTGACCTCACTTGGTCTTGGATTTATGAGCCATTATTCCACTTAGGACCATTGTATTGATTGAAATTGACGTGGTCATTTTTTCTTTTAAAAATCTGTTTATTTTCATGAATTGAAAAAGCTGTAAAAAGTCACAGTTTTTAGTGCTTCTTAAGTGGTTGGAAATATCCTTCAAAATAAGGGTGTCCTACTATACTTTTTCTGTCCAGTCACACAGTTAAATTGTTATTTTTAAATAAATTTATTTAATCTTAATGCCGTGTAAAGCACAAATAAACTTGCCTTGCCTTTGCACATGTCTTTTCTTGTCTGGAATCTGTGATTTTGGACTTGTGAATAGAACAGGCATTCACTACTGAATACAGGTTGTTTTTGTTTTTTTTTAATGGAAATTATGACACTTACAAAACTGACCACAAAATCTGTGTCCCAATAAAAAGATAAGTAGCAGTCCTTCCCAGCTGTCTTATAAAATAAAGACCAATTGACATCTGCATCGCCTCCATGGAGGGTCTCATTCTGTGAGCTTGTGTCAGCAAATGTCACTTTGCATTGAGGTTTCCTACCATAGCTATAAATCCTGGGGGAACAGGCTCTTACAGAGAAGTTTTATGGCAGACACTTCCCTTCCATTCTGCAGGGGGCATGGTGCTTTACACCATTCATTTGTCAAAGCCCCTTTAACTGGTACAATCTCAAAACTTGCAGTATTTTTACATTACAGATACACACATACTGACAAACACTTCACTGTTTATGAAAGAAAATGTAGCTTTTGGAAATATAAACTACATCGTATGGTGAAAGACTGAAAATAAAGATAAAAATGAGTTCAATGTTCTTATGCACTGATGCATGACATGCATTTTATTAAAGTAGTCATCTTTCTATGTGCAGTTTGCATGTTCTCCCTGTGCTTTGCATGGGTTTTTCTCCGAGTAATCTGGTTTCCTCTCACAGTCCCAAAACATGCTTGTTAGGCTAAATTGACCAGAGGAGTGAGTGTGTGGGGTTGTTTGTCTCTGTGTGGCCCTGCAATGGATCTGTTTAGAGGATAACCTGCCTTTTGCCCAAAGACAGCTGGGACAGGCTCCAGCAGACCCTCCTGACCCTGAATAGCAAGAAGTGGTGATAGACAGTGGGTGGATATTGGTACTTAATCAATAAACGCAGATGTGCATATATGCACAGAAATTACAGTTCAGTGTGGTTTTTAATTTATGTGGGATTGTTCCCTATTTATGCAGCTAGTCTTTCCTCTCTCCTGACTGCTTTGCCAGCAAATACTGTATTGCAGAGAAACCTTCTCACAGATACCCATTTCAGATAGGCAGCAGAAGCTGCTGATATAGCATTGGAGTGGTCTATGTGAAAGTACCAAAAATACTAAAGCGGGCACAACACACAACCCACTAACCCCAGTGGTGTTATGGTCACCATAGCTCCCTGTGCGACATGTCACTGACACAACTGAGCAGCAAAAAATTAATCAGAACATCACTAAGGAAGGTGGCAAACTTGGAAAAACAGATGTCGGGAAACTGAAATTACAACAAAATCAAGGAATTTGACTGATTGTGCAAAGGATGACATTTCTTGGCAGATTAGAGAACACCATACAAGGTGATGTCATTTATGATAAAATTGTTGAAATGCACTTTGAGAGAACTTTAACAACATAAATTATCATTTTTGTGGAAGTAGCAGTTGGTAAGAGTTACATAGTGCAAATCCAAAGAGCTGCTGACCCGTGGGACTTGAATATGGAATTAGGAAAGCAGGAAACTGGTGACAGAGACAGCCATCTGGGAGAGAGTAAAGAAGAGGCTGCAGGTTCTGAAGTAACTCATTCATTAGAAATGAATCTGAGTGTTATTAATGATATTTCCTGATCTGTCTGAATGGTCACATTTTTCTCTATCTCATTATGTTGCAAACTGGCAAATAAGCAGGACTTTCTGAAAGTAGTTAGAGCGATGCTACGATCACCATGTCTGTGTCCGGTGTTGGTAGTGATGAATCAATTCCCTGTGTCTGGTTACTTAGCAGAAGATGTTGCTTCTCTTGGTATGAGGGTCATTCAGGTGCCTTTTGGCAAATTCCAAACAGTCTGTGTTTCAGTGATTGTGTCTGGCAACTGTACCTTCAGGGCCTGATTGGTGAGCAGCTACTGCTCTGACGACTGTCCACAAAGGAACCCTGAATCCTGGTCATGGACTAATCGAGGAAGAGTGGTGGTGATCTCAAACAAATATCTGAGAATAACTGAGGTAATTGTAATTTAGGGCACTTTATTTTCTTTAGACATGTATCCTTCCCCCAGATCAGTACATCATCACAAGAGTGACTCACAGGTCTAAAAAACCCTTTTCCCAATCTCATAACTTTTTCATGGAGTTTTCACTCCGACATAAACTGCGCTATAGTCATGGTGGGTTCAAGTGTTGTCCTGCACAAGAATTGTTAAGGTGTTTGTTTTTCCTTTTAGGTTGCTGTACCTGCCCACTGTTACAGCATAGAGGTTTCCAGTACCAGAAAGCCAGTTGCTCAGAAATGGCCAGGTGTTTGACCAAAATTAGCCCAGAAAAGCCAGATTTGTTGGCAGACAGAAGGAAGCAAACCAGAACTTTGCCATCAAGGTAGCTTCAAAAGAGGCAGCAACAGACATTGGGGCCAGAGTGGTGTCTTGTGATGGAGGTGGTGGACACCCCAAAGTCTAAATCAACTTAGATAAAGACACAGAAGTGGGAACATGTGGCTACTGTGAATTGCAGTTCAAGCAGTGAAACATTACCTACGTTTTTCATTCTATGTATAAATTCCCATATTGGTATGGGAAATTATATATTATTTAAAAAAGAAAACAAAAAACTATGTTATAACATATGCCTCTTTAGGCCGAAGCTTCCAGCCTTGAATATGCTCTGAATGTCCCCAGAGCTCAAGACAGAAGAAACATTTCAACAGAAATCTACTGTCATCGTGGATTAACTCCCCTCCAAAAATAATAATGTAACAACATGACAGGTTATCTGAAACATGGTAGTGGACTATGTTTTGGCTTCTCGGTTTAAATACATGTAATGTCTGTTAAAACTCCCTGGCACCACAGGCTGTCTGCACGGCAGAGGAAGAGCAAGAAAGAGACAGAACACACGCTCTGGACTAGTAATTGTTAGCGAAATGAGGTAGCTCAGTTGTGTCGTGGATGTTTACAAATCACTTTAAAAATATTTAATCATAATAAGAACGGTTGGAATTATATAACACCCTAAAAATAATGACATGATTTCTGATGCACAGGGTCCATAGCTGAACCAACTGCAGAAATTGAGCTATCAGAACAAAAGTTATCATAAATAAAAGAAGCACACCTGGTCTTGTGCTCAAATGTTTGGCTAGGTCTGAGCACATGAAGGTAGATAGAGAAAAATTAGAAAGGTTATTGCATATAGTGCCATATGATTGCAGAATGTTTATAACTGGAACAAGACGAAATAGGAGAAGAGGACAGGAGCAATAAAACAGATGAAGAGTGCAACAGACAGATGGAGCAGACAGAAGGTGAGGAGAGTGTCAGACAAAACACAGAACAGGTTTGCTACAATTCAAATACATACCTGATTTTATCCCGGGCCACATCGTCACCATGGTTACATTAAAGAGACAGCTATTCTTTACTTTCTCAACCAGCTATGTTGTCAGATGTCAAACTAGTTCCTGGACTCAGTCTTAAAATAAAAAAAGAAAAGAAAAAAACAAGTGAATTGTTGTTCTGAAATCTAAGATTTCACAAAATTTGTGACTTTTATCATAAGATTGAATTTTTTTGGTACTGCGATGGACTGGCGACCTGTCCAGGGTGGACCCCTGCCTTTCGCCCATAGTGAGCTGGGATAGGCTCCAGCAGACCCCCGTGACCCTGCACAGGAAATATATATTTACTATAACATAATATAGAGTGTGTAATTTAGTAAACTTTCCTGCAAACTGCTACAGATGTATATTAACAAATGTTGATGAGTCAAACCATGAAAGATCTTAATGTAGTCTGAAATAAAATAAAGTCTAAATAAATATAGGATTGACTTTCATTAGTTATCATGTGACGGCTCCTTTCTTTGTTTTGAATCAGTTCATCTATAAGACAGGAAAGTTATGGTATTTCAGGATGCATTTTATGTTCACTGGGTTTTATTAATATATTAAAAAGGCATCTAATGTTTTCTGTGCATTGATTGTTTTGTAAGTAAATGACCTGTCTACGAGTCACTCTGCAGGATATCAACTAACTTTATATCCGTCATGATAAAAGTACAGAAAATCCCTTCTAACAGATTTTGTACTGTTGACGGTATATTTGTCCCTGTCCTCTGTCTGTCCTTCTCCCTCTTCTCTTCTTCCTTCAGCAGGAGGGTCCCCCTTTGAGCCATGTCCTGCTCAAGGAGATTTTACTTGCCACTGTTTCTTTACTTAATATTTAGGAATATTACTTAATATTTAATAATATTTGCTTGGGCATCATGTTCTGGATTTGTGAAAAGTGCCTAGAGACAATCTGTATTGTAATATACGCAACATAAATAAAGCTGGATTGAACTAAATTGAGTTTGATTAAATTAATGCTGAATTTCAAAACATTTTCTTTCTCCCAGTGAAGTAAATCTAATTTATAACTTTCCTTCCATTACTCTGAAGGCAGCTGAAGTTGTCAGATTCAAACCTGAACAAGCACAGTTTTAACCATTCTTTGGAGGAACCTGTAGGTGATTTTCCATTTTTCTTTCCATGATCCAGATCCTGTTGGAGGTTTCTTCCTGTTGACGGGAGCTTCCTCTGCCGCTGTCACACCACTTCACAGATGTGTTGAAATCTGTTGGGGCTTGTAGCTAGTCTGTTTTCCATGAACTGACACATGATTTAGAATTTGACTGAATGTACCTTTAAGCTATCCGAACACAGGGAGCCTCCATGTTCATCCACTAGGTGGCAGTAACTCGATGCATTTGGCTTTGTTTGCTTTCTTTTTTTTTGCAGACACGACTTCCGGTAAAGAGAGAAACGAGTCAAAACAAGTGATACAGCTATTTCATTTTATGTCACTTTCTACTATACAACAACCATGGTGTACTCCTGAGATGCAGCGGAGTGCAAATCACTTCGATCCAAAGCAAAGAAGCTCCACGGCTATCCCTTCATGGCTGATGTGACAGATAAGGTGGCTGAAAAGATGGAAGACACTGATTCATTGTGAGTGGAAGGAGCAAACAGGATCCCAGCATCACCATGGAAGTGCAGAAGGACAGAGAAGATACAGTTTTTAATCATGTTAAATGATTCAGGACAATTTGAAACTGATGAGACAGTGTGGTGCCAATGCTGATTCCTTCCTAGGCTACATGTACATTAACTATAATCTAATTTAATTCAAAAGCGTAATTACAGCAATAATATGAGTAATTATTGATCTAATATATAAATTGTAAAAGAGAGCTGGGATAGGTTCCCGCAGACCCCTGTGACCCTGCGCAGCAATAAGCATAGATAATGCATAGATAATGCATAGATAATGCATAGATAATGGGTGAATAGATGGATAGATAGATCCATCTAATATTCTGGAGAACTGGTTTCTAGACTAGAACGGAGATGTAGAGGCTATATAATTGTTGTTGTGGAGGATTCAGTGACTGATTCAACAAACAAGAACCTCTGAAGAACTTCACCCATATGTATAAACCACAGTTCAGAATGCTAGCCTCTAAGAACCTAATGGCCAGTTTTATCTGAGCTGATATGCAGTGGAGGATGTTGGATTCATCTCTCAGCCGCTGGCCTCCTCAGGTTCATGTTAGCTCATCAAGAGTGTCAGGGACAGAGTGCTCCAACATGAACCGGCTGAACACTTCCATTCTCTGCTTCACTCAGACAAACCTTCATCTTCTCACCTCTACTACCCCTCACCTCCTGGTCTCTGCAGGATAGCTGGATGTGAGCCTTCACACAACATACACTCTCACTTTCAGGTTAACACACTTTCCAAAGTCCATGCTGAGCCCAAACAAATGTGCACAGCCTCAAAAGCGAGCGCTTCCAACAGCCCACAGACTGGTGTACAAGCGCAGGCACACGCGACCCCCGCACAGGCGGTGAGATTAGCCTTTTGCTGCTACTGTAATTCAGTTATCCTTCACTGCCGGAGGCCGAACGGTGGCAGGGAGCTGGATTCTGCTGTGGCTGTACTTTGTGGTTTACTCATCCCTCCTGTATGCAGGTGAAAGTCTTTTTGCCAGCCTCTCTGCTCTCCACCTCCACCCCCCACTGTCTTCTCACAACCTCTGAACACTGTGGGTGCCCCCTCGCTGCTCGTCTGCCACATTAAATCTGCTAATCTGACGGGTGATTTCTGACGTGATTTCACCTCAGGAATGCTACTGTTGTTGCGTCAGAGCCGTGGCTGTGTGGCGGCTAACCCCTCCCCCCTAAACACGCACAGAGCTCAACCTTCTTCAAATGTAGGGTTTAATCTAATCTTAGGACGTAATTAAAAGTCATCTGGTCCTCACCGGGTCTGAAAACTATTTAAATAAAACATTAGATGTAGATAAAATGCAAATAAAACACAGAGCAATGATATACAACTCTCTTATGACCCTTCTTTTAATCTACAATTGCTCATAAAAAACATTGAATGTTTAAAGTGTTGAAATGCAGCATCTTAAGAAAAGAAATTATTTATGGCAGCAACATGTTTCAAAGCAGCTGGAACAGGGAGAACCAACCACTGCTGAGCATCTGCTCCTTTTTAACTATAACTACTATAACTATATACGTAGGATTCCAGCTTCTCAACAGTCATGGCTCCCAAACTGGTGAATGGTGTGGACTACTCTCCCAGTACGAAGGCCTGCTTTTATAATGGATGCAGAATGTGGTTGAGCATTCTTGCTGAAGGATTCAAGACCTTCCTGGGAAAGATGTTGTCATGATGGGAACACATGATGCCCTAAAACCTGCATATACCTTTCAGGCAGCATTTTATGGTAGCACTCACACACCAGTCACACCAGTCACACCACAGTCAGTTCATCACTGAAAAAACCTGACTCTAATTTTACCTTCAACTTGACTGCTGATTTTAGAGGTTCGTGTGATATCTGAATATGAGCAGATGAGGAATGAGAACAGAAAAAGAAAATACAAATGTTATGAAAGTAAAGAGGAAGACTGAGGTAGAGTAAACCAGACTTATAGTCACACAGACATTTAGGTTTTATGACTCTGAGAGACAGAAACACTTTACATCAGACTTCTGACCTCTGCTGCAGATGAATTAGTGTCTCCATCTTCATATAAGAGATGATATCAGGTCCAGCCTTTTCTTTTCTTTTCACCGCCCTGAATTTCATGGCCAGAAACCAGTATAGTCTCTGCATAGACTGAAAGTCTAAATTAGTGGAAAGAAAACATTTTGGTGGTAAAGAGGCAGTGCCAACACTGACAGAAGTCATTTAGCCAACTTTGAACTTGCATGTGTACTATGTATGTAGTGAGTCGTGAGCGTACGCATTCATGCATGCACACAGTGGTAGGCAGCCTCTTGGCGCAGGTTCACCACGATCCGGGGCTTTTCCTCCCTCCACCGCGGACCCCTTGCCAGGCCAAGCTTGGAAAGAGGTCACATTCTCCAAGGTGTGTCTAAACAGAGATGACATGTGGATGTGCTGGCACGAGACGCAACTCTGGGCTCCCTACCACCACATCTCACTCCCCTGCCAGAAAAGCAGCCGCGCTTGTTTTCTTTCCCCTCTTTTTTTTCTCCTCTTTTTCTTCTCTTTCCCTGTGAACTGCAGCGCTGTGCCAGAGAAAACAGAGTCATTGTTTGTTTTTAATGGTTGTTCCATTCCTCAGGTTTATCCAGACTTAAAAATACCGACAAAGTGGGGAGCGGGCTTGACGACTAGAATGATGCTCATGTTAATTTGGGTTTGCTGTTGCATTTATTGCCCGAGGAGTTCTCTGTCATTTTGCATTAAATGGCTTTTCTCTTGACTGACATGTTTGTACAAATTTATCTTTTATGACTTACTCCCTCATGGCATGGCAACATAATATCAGCAGTATATAATGTACCATCAGATCGTACAGGGCAAACAACTAAACAGGCGGTGATGGATAACGGTTATAGCGAATTGATGAATGAATAAAATATGTCATAAACACACAGAGACAGAAACTGACGTGCACAGAAGGCTTCTGATTCTGGCCACATTTGTGATTCCTGTGAGCAGGTTGATTTGTGAGTGACGCCTTCCTGTGAACCAGGAGGTGAAGATCCCCTCCAGAGGGTTTTAAAACACAGAAATACGTTGCTTTTGATTTAAGCTCTGTTTGATATAAGGATTCATTTGCGTAGCGGAACATCACTGCTTTTCCATCAAAAATAATTCTTGTTCATTCGTCTGCTTGTGTTCAGCTCACATTTGAAGTGAAATCAGTTCATGAGTTCTGTTTCATAAACAGTGTCGGGAGTAACATTACAAAAGTAATTGTATGACGGTAACAGATTACTTCAATTACTGCAGTGCAATAATATAACACATCAGTACTAAAGTAGTGGTAATATTATACAATGTTGTTTTTTCCCAAAAATATTTCTTAAAAACGTTTTACCTAAACAGTGAAGCATCCCGATACCAAAAATGACTTCCACTGGCCTCGGTCAGTCGAGGTGATGAGCTGATCACGTTATTTTCATTTTGACAGCGAGCAGGACAAGAACGTAGCAGTCAAGTGAAATTTGTGTGCGACTCAGAGAGAACTCTGCATGAAAACTAACACCAGGAACATAAAGAAGCTGAGAGCTGCTGGATCAGAAGACCAGAGTCCAGGCAAGGCAAAGCAACCAAAGTGTAGTCTTTCTCAGTCGGCCATGTTGCTGCAACTCAGAGAACTGATCAGACTGGTGTCAGAGTTTACTGGAGAAGGTCAGCCGCTCTGTCAACAGTAGCGTCACCACTTGTCAGCTAACTCCCTGCAACACCAGGGATGAACAGGTAAGCTCTCATCACCCCAGAGCTTCTGACTTTTATCAGCTTATTTTTTTAAAATCATTGGACAGTGTCTAGCCCCACAGAACCGCTGGTCTTAGGTCTGGATATCTGAGCTTTGATATGTACCAGCCTTTCCTTGCTAGCTTGTGTTTTAAGCATTATCTTCCTACAGCTTGTTTTGATTACTGATATAATAGAAGCTACATCTGCCCAATATACCAGCTTTGTGTTGTGAACTTGAATTTAAATAGAACAAAATAATATAAAGGGCAAGATAAATAGATGTCTGTAATGAACTTTATACAATATATTACATGAAGGAAGTAACTTGCCAACACTGATTATAAATTAAGTGACCAAAGGCAAAAGCCATGTGAAACTTGAAAGCGAAGATCAAACCCAAGATTTTTCATCACAGGAAACAACAGTGACATTTTATGAGCACAGAAAGGTTGAATGGCTGCTGTTTGGAGACAAGAGTCAATTTACATTTTTATCAGAAATTAACATTTATTTGCAGCCACATGTTTGGTCACTGGAAGTTTTCTAAGGCAAGGAATGTTTAGTTGCAGTTCCTCCACTGACCACTAGGTGCTGGCTCCAAGACAGAGCAAATCTCCATTGACCTCCATGTTAAAAGTGGCAACTTTACAGAAGACTTAAACATATTTACATCCCGGGGAAAACTGTTTTTTTTTTTTTTTTTTCATTTATCATCTATGACAACTGTACAGGGATGAATATTTTTGTACCACATCAGATAAACTTAAATAAAGCTGATCAGTCAGATGCCCAGATGTCATTTGACATGCTTGACCTACAGTTAGCCACTGGCGCTGCTGTTGGCTTTGACAGCTAACAATCACTGTCATCATTTTAGCTGCTTAGCACTTAGCATTACATTAACTTCTGAGCTGAGTGAGTGAATAAAAACCTCACAGATCATGGTCATGTTTTAAAGGGAAGTATTTTTTCTTGTTCTTGTGTGGATTAGCTACCTTAGCCATGCTAACTATAGCAGTCATTCCATGTGACCGCCAAAACAACATTTCATATCAGAGGTCCTGCTACCAGGATGATTGACTGCAGGTCCCAACTAACTGCAACTCCAGTTGGACTCCAGTCCACCCAGTTTCTTCAGGAGCCAACGGCTTAGCCGAAGAAGCTAAGCGACTCATGAAAAATAATTCCAGGACTCTTCCAAGTGAAATTATCATCCTGGTGTAGCAGCAGCTGAGCCAAGCTACAAACAGCAAACTGGTACCATGGCACCATGTAATTTGAGGAAAAATATGCTTCAAAGGCTCTCTGTATAAAACTATGGGTCATGTGACCACATAGCTCATCCAGTTATATACAGTCAATGGGAAGAACCTGCCCAGAGAAAAGTTCCACGCAGACAGACGGAGAACCTCCACCTTCTGAAGCAACATTGTTAACCACTATAATACTGGTGTTGTTGGTTGCAGTTTCCAGTTTGGTTCGTTCAGTTCCTCCACATCCAGCCCACAGGATCTTTAAATCCAATGCTAATTTATTTCTTCTTTCAGATGCTGAGATTTAAAAATAGTAAAGTATGTTCACTAGCTCATCTGTAATGTTTGTCCCTCATCAGAGTTGAAGTTAGAAGCAGGTCCATGAGACCATGAGACTGAGCTCAGATGGTCCAGTCATGGTCCCCAATAACATAAAGAAATGAATCGCTCTGTGGAGCAGAGAAAAACAAATTAACTGTGTTTGGGTTTCTCTTGAGTAACACCTTCTACGTACAGCATGATATTAGGATTGATTTTTAAATGTCATTATTGGCTTTTAAAGCTGTGAACAGGCTGGCACCTCCAGATTTGACTGGGCTACTTTATGCTCATGCTCCAACCAGAGCATTAAGGCCATCCCATCAGCTGCTTTTAGAGGTCGCCAGAACTAGACTCCAAACCAGGGGCGATCGAGCTTTTAAGGTTGCAGCATTCAAACTTCATTAGACATTAGATCGGTTGAGCATTTACATTTGACATCCCTCAAAATATTTTGCCTGGCCCATAATGTAGTAACTGTAGTAACCAAAATGTAACAAGCTGTTACTTTACATTATGAAATGAAAAATGAAAAAATGAAATAGCAAATGCAGAATGTTTTGGATTCAACATTTTGTTACATTATTGACCAGTTGCTACATTTTTGGTTTTATTACATCTATTTTATCACATTTCAGGTCATTCTTACATTTCTGCCTCTAACAAGCCTCATCTCTGCTTTGTCGTTGTGATGGTGATAGAGTGGTTAGCATAGCTGCCTCCAAGCAGGTGACCTGGGTTTGATTCACATCTGCCTTTGACAGCAGCACAGTGGTTCAGTGGTTATCTCTGGCACTTCACAGCCAGAAAGTTCAGGTGGATCTTGGTTCAGCTGCTCTTTCTGTGTGGAGTTTTCATGTTGTCTCTGAGTCTGTAGGTTTACCCCTGGTACTCTGGTTTCCTCCTACCCTGAAGACATGCTGTTCTTTTTTTTGTATTTTTTGATTTACTATTATTTATCCCTGTGGGGAAATTCTTTCTCCGTATTTGACCCATCTGGGTTGCTGGACCCAGAGCAGTGGGCTGCCCGGGGAGCAGGTGTGGGTTTCGGGTGCCTTGCTCAGGGGCACCTCCTCCATGGATGTGTTGAGATGTTTAGACTTATTGGTAGCACAAAATTCTGTCTAGGTGTCATTTGCTATAATGTAATTCGATTAATTCGAGTAATAATAGGAATAACCTCATTCCTTAACTGAGCTGGAGAGCAGCTGCTTTAAGGTGGAATAACTAAGGTGGAGAGCAGCTGCTTTAAGGTGGAATAACTGAGGTGGAGAGC
>JBAMYA010000002.1:5253069-5283171 GCA_037176975.1 Arrhamphus sclerolepis | reverse complement strand
TGCATGTAAGATGTGATAGCAACATGGATTTATATTTAGGAAGTTTAGTGACCCCATGCATATAAATCAGTGTATCAAAAGATGTGTCATCACCCTGGTAATGTGGACTTTTATATTTGGTTAAGATTACGAAACAGAGCATGTTAACCAAAACTGTTTCGACCAGATGTTTTTGTTCCATCGAGTTACCCAAACAAGTGTAACTCAAACAAAGGCTAAGGGACCATGAAACAAAAGTTCAAAAATAAAACTTTCTTTCCTATGTAGACTTCTTCAATATCTTAAGCACTTATATATGTCATGTTTTATGGTTTAGAGAAAAAGAGATTGATCTGCTCACATTTTGAGTGTGCATATGTGTGCGCATTTGAACTCGTTTTGATTGTCTCTTTTAGATGTGGAGGTAAACCCAGTGATTCTTGGATGGCTTGTTTTGTTGGACCTCTTTCCTTGCAATGCAAATATTGGTGACTCCATGTGAAGTAGAGCACTTTGCATGTTGTTACTATAGCAGTTCTATGATATTTATACAGTGAAAATAGAGGATTTTCTAATGTAATTCTGAGGGAACAAACAATTAACTTGTAACTTCAATGAGTAATATGTATCTGATGCAGATCACCACTAACTATATTCATAACAGAATAAGACACTGAAATAAGTAGATTTTTACTGCACATGTAAGAAAGAGAGACAGTTTCAGCAGCTCACCATGTTTCACAGAGAAAAGAGCTTAGACTATAAGTACTACATATAAATAGATGGATCAACTTTATTGATGCCAAGCTGTGAAATTCAGGTATTACAGCAGCAAGGTTAAGGCATTAATACTACAACAGATAAGAAATAAATGTAAGAAGAAAAAAAACTATACACGTTATGTGACATGAAATATTTAAGTTACTGATAGGAAATGTTGAGGTTATGAAACATACATACATATTTTCAAATGCACAGTTTATGCTATAAATAAATAATAGAATAAATGATCAGGCTATGAAATGCAAAATCTAAATTACACAAAAACATATGACTACTATGTGCATATGTTTTATTTTTAATTTGTCAAATCTCAGCCATGCACTGCTGTTGAAAGAAGGGAGGGAAAAAACAAGCCCAGTTTCCCAGGGTGCAGCTTCTCCTTATCTAAGGTTACCTTGAAGACAAGAACAATCAGATGTTTGCACTGAGGCAAAGCTTATAGTATTCTTCATGTATCAGTAGCTTGGCTCAACACAAGATGTAACTCGAGTGATATTTTAATCTCTCATGCACCACTGAGTGTTTCTTTTTTTGTTTTTTCTTTTGTGAATGATGATGATTTGATTCTCAGACACTGATGATACAATTGTTTATTTCTAGACCTGTGTAAGCATCTGGCTGGCTTTCCATGGCATGAGCAATTGTTTTTTCCATTAGTAATAGCAGACACATGCCTCTTCCCTCATGGATTGAATAAATTACTGTCCTGTGCTGGCCTCACCTGTATTCACCGAGGGTGTGGCAGCAGCAAATGTGACTCACTCATATCAGCCATCAAAGTATGGGATTTGGCCCTACTTTGAAGAAATGCCACCTCCGGTAATCTCCTGGGAGACTAGAGGACACTGTTGGGTCACACATATTTCCTTTGAAAGCTTACACTATCACATGATTGCTAGGCTTTTCTTATGGATAAACTGCCCCCTTATTCAGGCAGGGTCTATTGACCATAATATGCTATTGTTGGCTATAGTTATATATACTTTGTCCCCATCTTGTACATGCGTATTTCCTGAAGATGCTTCATAAATTGGGAATAAAACCTTTTTACAAGAAAGGCATACTTTCAGATCTTATGCTGAAAGAATAATTTGTTATGTATTCTTTCATGGTATACTTTTTCTTTAATAACTAAGCATTTGCAGAATATAAAACTTAATGGTGCATGTTTTCATGTTCATTGAAATTTTAGCACTGTAGGTCTACATAAGTGGGCATGATTGACATCTTCTTTACAGAATAGCAGAGTTGTACAGCTCATGTCAAAACAGGTACACGCCACATAAGAGAGGGTGGAGTTTAGGGCTCAAACCACTCCCCAAAGCTAGTTTCTGTTAATAGAAGTGTAAACACATGGTTGAAAAGGTAGCTTTGTTTCTGTAATCCTGTGGTATTTTCATCAAGCATGTCACAGACGTTTCATTACAACAGGGAATTGTCTCAAATAGTCGTTTTGAGGGGAAAAAAGGCGGTACAATATGTCATCTTCTAAAACAATGAGTAAATAAAAACATCTTTACATTAAATACAACATAAAAAAGGTTTTATTATTCACAGTATTACCCATTTATATCAGCCTGTCAACCACTTCATTCTAATTGGGTTTAAACAACATTTCATTTAAAATTACCAAAGATAATGTCCATTATAGGTTATTAACAAGGTAACATCTTTAGATAGATGGATACATTCACTGGCCACAGCTAAAACTCCAGAGATAATTGGTTTACATAACATCAATAAAGAAAAAGAGCAAAGCTTGCAATTGAAAACCGATTAGAAAATCAGCCATTAAATTCAGTGAGTTTCAGTGTGTCTCATCATGTTTCAGCTCATCACATGAGGGATCATAAGAAAGAAGAGTACCAGCTTTTAGTTAATTTTTTTATCACTTGGAAACTTAGTGCCACTCTGTTGCGTTAGTTTGAAAATAATGAACATTGATTTAAATCTGATCTGATAACTTCAGGGTCAGAAACCGTCAGGCACAATAATTTGGATGAATATCTGCACTATCGAGGTTTGCTGCATGTCCTTCTGTCAAGAAGTGCTCCTGTTACATAAAGGAATGTTTGAGTCTAGTGAAATAATTCAGGTGCTTTCCCCTGCAAGCTACAGCATATCACACTTTCACAAATTAAATTATGAATTTTAGCTATGAGGAGTTAGAAAAGTAATTTGGTCATTATGAAATCGGAGATGTATAATTTGATAACTTTGAACTAGGGCAACATAGTACATTTTCCTGTAAGTATATTGTGTTTTTCTCTGATTTCACATTCTTCCACTCAGTTGGTCATGTGGTTTCAATATAAATGAAGCACAGTCTGGTTTCTACAGTGCTTCTTTCCCAGTGCTACAGGATCCATGACCCCTATCTATTACAGGAAGAGGTATTGCCTGTGAAAAGTAAAAAGAAGACGGCTTATCTGTATGCATATAGAAAGTTATGTGCGCGCAAAATTTGTAACTGGGCCTTTGTATTTGCAATCAATCGTTCATCTACTGACAGTCCTTTACCTGACATAGTGCAACATCAGCAGTCTAGAGTTTGCACACAGACACACACATACATAGTCATTGGCCTCTGACAACAGAGGCAGAAGGTGAATTTCTGCTGTCCTATCTTTCTGGCTAGTTATACCAATCCCCCCCTCCCTTTGCATTCCTCACACCGGTGCGGTCCAAGCTCATAGACATCAAAACTAGTGCACAGAAATATGTGTGTACACACACAGACGCACACAGGCATTATTCTGATTGTGTGTTAGCGCTGGGGAGGTAGAGCTCTGGTTTCATTCAGGCTTCAGGCGACTGCTAGACTCTTGTTTGCGTGCAGTGGCCGCTGGCCGCTTGACAACAAAGATACAATCTCTGGTGAGTTGCTTCAATATCGCTGAGAGTAAAGCAGTCTTTTTGTGTGTGACTGAAATCTGGATGGGGGTCACAGAGATGAAGGGGTTGGAGATTGTGACTTCACTGTTCTGGATTTTATTTTAGTTTAGGCTATATGGAAGACAATATCTTCATCTACACCTGCATGTGCTCAGGATAATGTTTTCTTTCTCAAGATGGTTGCTATTTTATTTTTATTTTGTTTTATTAAGGGTTTCTAAAATTCTGATGTATCATTCTTCCAAAACGTATATTGTCCATTACGGTGATTAGTATTTCAGTGATGACCTTATTCTTTTATTGAAAGCTTTCTGTTGGTTGTCCTTTGGAGTCTATAATACAACAATGTCAAGGGATGAAATTCTACAAGTCCTTTTATTGGAATTTTTATTTTATTTTATTTTATTAAATACATTTGTTTATAATGTAGAGTGTGTACAAAGGTTTCTGCACCGAATGTATTCCTAACTACTTCCTCCATCATGAACAGAGTTTAATGAAGATTAGGCTGCACAAAGGCATGGAGACCACTGCCGTTTGGGTGCTGAAAGGTCATTAGTGAAGGGGATTGCATTTCTGTGTAGTTAATTTAGAATTCCTAGACTCATGTAGTGCCATGCCCTTGTTCCTCACATAAGCCTTGGTTTGACTTCAGTCTGCTTTCGGTCAGTTTAGGGCTTTCAGTAAAAAAAAAAGCTTGGGATGAGAATTCCTTTTGTCCCTCAGGAAACTTGCTGAGAGGAAGCAGCTGTAGCTTGCTGCCATATTACTGCTGCTTTGTGGATTTGTGATTTCCTGTAGGGCTGGCCATTATGCATAGGAATAGTGTGTCTATTACCATAGATCTCACTATGTTTTTCTTTCTACAGAAAATCAAGATGAAGACTGGGAGATAACATTGTTGACTGTGGATCATTATTTTACTTTTTAAGCAAATTGAGTTTTGGACATGCACAGATAGCCTTCTGAAACTTACCAGCCAGAGTTTGTGGAGAAAGAGCGGCACTGTTCTTTTCCTGACAGAAAGTTTGGACTGAGCTTACTCAAACAATGGCTACAACGGAAACCAAAGTTACCAGCAGCACCACTGCAGGTCTATCATGGGCGCGCGTCTGTAAAGAGTGTGGTCAGCAACATGAGGGTCAGGACACTCACCTGTACGAGTACCAGGATGAGGTGGATGATGAGCTGGTTTGCCACATCTGCCTACAACCCCTACTCAAACCTATGGACACTCCATGTGGACACACTTATTGCTTTCATTGTCTCAGCAACTTTTTGAAAGAGCAGGACTTCTGCCCCGTGGACCGCCAGCGTTTGCAGTTACATCAGTGCCGCCCTTCCAGCCTCCTGGTGAGGAACCTGCTGGACAAGCTGACTGTGATGTGCCCCCATTATGCAGAGTGTCAGCAGCAGATGCAACGCTGTGAACTGCAGCCTCACCTGCACAACAGGTAAGAATCTGGGCAGTCTTCTGAAAGTTTATGAAAGCATCCTTAATGTGTAAAATATTATTAGGCCTTCAGCTCTCATCTAAAGTGATGAGCGGTGTCTTATTAGAATGCCATTTTCACATTTCAGCATTTTCTGTCCAGTTTTCATTATTAGGATTGTTGACTTACAGCCCAGATCAGAGGCAAATCAAAGTTGAATTGGCTGTTGCCATTTTCAGTGTTTGAGAGTGTGTTTTGTAAAGTTCACCGAGATGTTGTTGACTTATACATTCATGATTTAAAAAAAGAAGTTTATCAGGACTTTTTTTTTCTTCATATAGTTCTCTTTATCTGATCTCTAACCTTTAAACCTCTGTTGAAATATGAAACTTCACACCATTTTTGAAGTTTATACATGACCAAGTGCTGAATCTCTTAACTGTTATCAACATTGTGGTTACTCTTTATGTTGTTTTCTCCTGTCAACACACAGCCTTGTAATTACCTAGCTCAAGATGAGGTGCTGATCAGTTGTCTTGCTTTTTAATGTGACCATTGTGGCGCTAATTGTCCTGGTGGTCAGACACGATGCAGTTAGTCACGAGAGGCAGGTTGCCCTGCTGCAGCCTCTCTGTGCAAACAATGAGGATACAAAGTTCAGACACAAGCAGCAGTTCCAGCACCATCTCTGACTGACTTAATCAGACTCAACCTGTCTCACCAGACACCCTGCATTGCAGTGAAAATGTCTTCTAATCTGCATAGTGCTTTGCTTATCATTTCTCTTGTCATCTTAAAATACTCTCATTACCCAGTTTTGATCTCTCATGCTGTCTCTTCATCAATTACCAACCCACATGGTGTTGTGACACATTTAGCACAGCCTTTTTGTTTATTTAAAGACTACCATCACATATTGTTTCTAAAAATAAAATCACTGGTCTCCATATTTCTGTTTCCTCAGATGTCCTGTTTTTAGAAGGCTGAGAGAGGAAGCAGAGAAGAGGAAGAGGCCATCGTGGAATGAATTAAAAGGACGTAAGGCGGACAGCGAGATGTCTGGAGATGCTAAACATTCAGCAACTCTGTCTCGAAACCAGACCCGGGATCAGCCTGAACCTGGTCTGATTAATCCAGCTTATGAGGAAAGTGAGGATGGTATGGAGTCATTTCATCATCCAACAGAAATTAACACCCACCCACTCTGACAGATCTGCTTCTAGTCCAAACATGATATTTAATAAGATCTCTTCTTATGAATGTGTTGCAACATGACGTTTGTACGTTGCGCTGACAATGAATAATGTATGTTGAGGGAACCAGGTTTAATGGGATAGCTTCTTTGCTGGGGTGTTTTGTCAAGACAAACGCAGGATTTGCTGCTTTTAGCCTTAAGGGTTTGATTCTAACACAAGTGAATCATCAGCTTTGCTGTAGAAACATGTACCAGCGCACAGATGTTTTAACCACAGTCTCATTATGCGAATAACGCATCTGCACAATGAACCTTAGTCCACTGAAACACAGTTGCCTAGATACTGATAAAACAAAAACTGTCCAATCAGAGGTTTTTGTCCAGCTATTATCATCTCTGTTCAGATTAAATTTGTTGCTGTTGGCTGTGAAGACCCAAAAGGGAATCACACTATTGGCAGCAGTGCTGAGGAGTTAGCTCAAGCATGTAAATAATCATTGGCCTGTGTGAGAGAATTGTCCAAGGGCACAAGAACTATGTTACTATGATCATTAAAAGCTGAGGTCCTCTCAGTTTTGCCCTGGAGTCCCCTTACATTTAGTTTTTAAAGTGCACAGGAAAAACCTACGTCAGCTAAAGTTCAACAGCGGGTTAGTGGTTGAACCAGAACTGGATAATATTGTACATGTCTTTACTGGTCAAACTCAATATGTTTCTTTCAGCTACAGAGGTTTAGGATCAGATCTACTGCTCTCCATTCAATAAAGAAATTGACCAAAGATATGCTCAACTAACCACAAACAAGTCCAAATGTTAACATAACTTTAAGATAATTGCATAAGCATCTCTAAAGATTGAAGCAGCATAGTGGTGTTTTAGATAATTCCATATGCGAATGACATGGGTCTGATTTTTATTTGTTTTAATCATTTCTCTGTCTTATAGTGTGCATTTATGCAGTCATGTTATAAACACGTGATATTCATCATTTAAACAAGTTAAGTATTAACCAGATTATGTAACCACTTGGAGTTGAGGTGAAATGGAAAGTGAGTGTGTGTACATAACAGGCAGTGCTGTACAGTAAACAAAGGTGAACGCACAGCAGTGCTTTGTTTGCATGAGTTTCAGATGATTTAAAATAGTCTTATTGCATTACTTCACTGCATCCAACTTAAAACAGTTGCGTGTTTTATGTTTCATAAACCTAATGTTAAGAATGACATTTTATGTCTTAAAGCAGGAGCTCAGTACAACAAAATCAGAAGACCTTTAGTCACTGAAATTGAATTATTTAAGTTTTCTTAATGCTTCGTGTACAGAATCAATCTTCCCTTACATGGAGGATGGAAGTATTGCACAAACTGCTTGAATAATATTATCTGCCAGCTGATCTTTCCTGAAGAATTTGTAATGCTGAACCTTTCTCTATGAAATACTCTGAAGTTATTCAGTTGGATTCAAGCCAGGTGAAAGACGAAGTCTAATTTTGGAAATTCCTTTGTCATTTTCACAGATCGCTTTGTATTATTCTTGTTCTAAAAATATTCTTCCTATGCCTAGCCTTTTAGGGACTGGGAGTCGTCTTGTCAGGCAGTATTTTGGTATATCCACGGATATGTTTCTGATGAAAAAATATGATATAAAAATAATTTCTTTAACTGCTTTTGCAGTCACAGAGCCCCATATGATGATGCTTTAACCATTTTTGGTTTACATTCAGAACTCATTAAAATGATCCTGGTAAGGTATACTGTTTTTCAAACATGCAAAACAGCTTTTTCTTGTCATGGTTATAGTAGTTTTAGCTTATGTGTTAGCAGTTTTTTTTGTTTGTTTTTTTTAAATTGGGTGTTATCCAAATTTTCTGTTAGGTAGTAACTCTCACACCATCTTATATGTATTGTTATTCTCTTATTGAGAACACTTATATGTATGATTTAATGATGCAATTTTTTTTCTGGTAATTCTTTGCCATGTGAAAAATCTCTGCCAAATTGTATAACCATATTTATTCTGCTTGTGTCTCTTGTCCTCTTTATTCCAGACAACACCCCCCTGCGGTCTAGTCTGGTGGCCGAGGCCAATGTGGTGGAACTGTTCAGAGATGAACCGGAGGAGGAGCTGGGCCTTCGCATAGTGGGGGGGAAAGACACACCGCTGGGAAACATAGTCATCCAGGAGATTGTTAGGGACTCAGCAGCAGCACGCGATGGCAGACTGGCCCCAGGGGATCATATCTTAGAGGTGAAAGAGTGGAAAAGGCTGGGATTACATTTCCTACAACGTCAAGTTTGTTCTTCATTATGTGGATTCAGGATGGAGGCATAGCGTGACACAGTTCACTTCAGCACAGTTTGGTTTTTTTTAAAAAAAAAACAACAACAAAAAACCTGAAGCTGTAAACACAGTGCCTTTTCCCTGGGAATGGGGAAAGTAGATATTCAAGATAAACATGTTTTAGCTCCATGGTAACAAGGTGTGGTTACCAGGCACAAACGCGTTATGTCAGAGATGGTAGTGTTACCTGGTCGCTGTCGCTAACCTTTTTTATAGACGGTTTTTGAAGCAAACATGAAGTGGAGATTAAACTTTTATCTGTTCCTTTATATTTTCTCAAAATATTAAGTCTAAATGTTAACTTTGGTCCAATAAGAAAGTATGACCTATTTTTTTAGATCTAATATTTGGTTATGATTTTCAGCTTTTGAGATTTCTCTTCTGGTCCACACAGACAACAATAGAAGTAGAGAATATGACTACATGGAGATTTTATTAAGTAGTAATCTCCACTATTCCAGCAATGTCCCCCTCCTTAGACCTCTACCCTTTGGTTGTCCTGGAATGTGTTGCTGCTGTAAGCTGAACTGACAGACTTCAGCTTAAGTGTATCTTTTGAAATATAGCTTTTCCAAGCCAGTTGATCCCAATCCCTGTAAAATGGGTGGAGAGGGTGCTTCCAGCCAGCAGCACACTTTCAGTGATGTGAAACAGTAGCTGAAGGTTTTATTGTGGATGTAACAGATATGGTGGCAAAGCTCAAGAAATTTGATATTTCTCTACCAGGTGTGTCAACACATTGATCTTTTTTCTTTGGTTGATGATGTACCTTTGCATCAGATATTTGTAGCGAAGCTTACTTTTGATATCTTCTTTATACAGAAGAAGTAGGCTTACTTGTAGCTAACTTTTTGTAGCTAGCTTTATTTAAAATTTATGGCAGTTATAAGTTTAATCCAGGTGAAACACGGTTATCTTTCAGGATAATATATGACTGTCAATGTTCTGCCTGAAAAAAAGTCTTTCTTTAGAGTATTGTACACTGTTCTATTTATGTTTGGTTGCCTGTCTAGTGACTGTTTTGTTTTTTGTCCTCTGTCGTGTCATGTTTCCAGGTGAATGACGTCAGTTTGGCCTCAGTTCCCCATGCCCGGGCCATCACGGTGCTACAGCAGCCTTCGCTTCTCAGGCTCACTGTCATGCAAGAGAAAGGTTTCAAATTAAGGGATCAACGGTCTGATCATCATCCTTCCACTTCATCTGCCTCCCAGCCGTCTCACAGTCCCCATGGCAACAACTTATCTAATCACACCCACGGCCCAGTCCTGCATGTGACGCTGATGAAGAGTCACCGCACAGAACCACTTGGCATCAAACTCATTCGCAAGTCTGATGAGAGTGGGGTCTTTATTCTGGACTTGCTGTCTGGTGGCTTGGCAGCCAAAGATGGAAAACTGAAGAACAATGACAAAGTGTTGGCTATCAATGGACATGACCTGAGGCATGGGACACCTGAGAGTGCTGCCCAAATCATACAGGTAGAGAGCCAAAGATATTATTTAGTGAGTTTTATGATATTAATGCATTAAAGCATCATTAATCATTAACGATCAGTATCGTCAATAATGATGATGTTAAGTGTTGTTTTTCTTTTCGAAGAATGCCCAAAGTTTAAAATTCTAATTATCTACTTCAAGGCTGCTATTGGTGTTAAACTAATTGCAGTTAGTAACACGGCGATTTTCCTTTTAATTAGGGCTGTCAAAATATCTTTCACAACATGATGATTGTGGTCAGATTAATTCATTTTGTAGTCATCACTTCAGGATCAGTGGAAAATCTTTAGCATTTATTGCATGTTTTGAACTTTTATTTGGCAGATTGATTGTAGTGAAAATATGTGTTTAGATATGTAGAGAGCTGATGAACAACAAACCTAAACTACAAAATCAGAGAAGAGAAAAACATTGTTTATGTTTATGTTTAAGAAGCAGGTTCCAAAAATTTAAAAATGGACAAAAGAACATTGGAAAGAGATCATTCTTAATGACAAGTCATAGTTTCTTCAAAATTGCTATACATTTTATTTTTCTCTGCATGCATTAGGGGAGTGAGGTCCGAGTGAACTTTGTGGTAATGAGACCTGCAGAAACTCTGGAGGAAGGAGGGAGCAGCAGGGAAGGACAGCACAGCAGAGCAGCCAGGAGGGCACCTGAGCCGCAGTATTTCAGGCGTCAGTCCACCTACATGAAGGTAATACGGAATATTGCTTCATGCTAAAGTTCAAAGTTACTTTTTTGCCTCATGTTCATGCACTCTGTGCCCATTGCCATGGCTTTCCTTTACACTCTTCATCTTTTTGAGAAGTTAGTTATGCACATCCTTTAAAAAAATAGTGCATTCACAAGATGTACTGTACAGGTAACCAACAGAAACCGCACAGGGACTAATGTGACCGCATGTCTGAGGCCCTTCTTTTTAGCTGCTTTACATACCAACTACTGTAGAACGCCACAGGCACCACTTTTCTTTTTTTTTTTTTTTTTTTTTTTCTTTTTTTTTTTAGATATGCTATTATTAATACCCGTGGGGAAATTCAGTCTCAGCATTTAACCCATCTGGACTGTGAGACCCAGAGCAGTGGGCTGCCACAGTGCGGTGCCCGGGGAGCAGGCGGGAGTTTCAGGTGCCTTGCTCAGGGGCAACTCATCCATCCATTTTCCTGCTGCAATTTTAACATCAGTGGCCAAGTTTATTGTTTACATCAGTCAAATCCTTTTTTTTTTCTTTTTTTTTTAAAGTACAGTCTCAATTTTCTGGTGAACCCCCTGGCAGTATTCGCAGGTAACTAGCATTGTGCACTGGGAGGTATGTAAAGAGATTTGAGACGTTTGTCTCCATGAGCATAGCAACCATAAATATTTCTGGCCTAATGCTCAGTGTCAATCCAAGTAAAGAAATCTTTGGTCCCATTTGACTCAGTTTCTCAACACTTGACTGTTGTTGTAGCTTTGCGTTGTCTTCCCTACTATTAAGCAAACAACCTTCTGCTTCCTGTTGTCACTGGGCATGTGCCCACTATATTTTTAAAGGTCATGGGACACACTACTCCTGTAATAGAATCCAATAGTCTTTGCAACATTGCCCAAATGCCAAGCTTGGTTGCACTAGCAAACTTGGCTATATTCTCTTAATAGTGTGATATTTATATTTCCTTCAGTACTACCTCTGCTCAGTTATGTCATATACTGTCGCTAAGAGGAGCAAGCCCACCCAGTTGGGGGTGAGAAGCTTTGAGACCAGACACCTGCATTGGTGAGTGCAGATGAAAGCTCCTCTCTGGGGCCTTCCTTTGTCCTGATCAAAAGGCCTGGGGTGCTGCTCACTCTGTCACTACGGGGCCACTGTCTTGTTGTTTTTTTTGGTTGTTTCTTTGGAAGGCAGAGGATCAAAGCTGGTAACAGTTAGCTTTCGCCTGCAGAGTCGAGGCTTTTCGTCTTTCTGTGTGTGGGGGGAGTTCCCTGCTGTGGAGAGGAAGAACCTCCACCTCCCCCAAGCTTCCCTTCTGACAGTTCACAGACTCCATAGAGCTACAAGGAGGCTGGTTGAAGTTGTCATTTTCCACACATCTTTTACGCTACAAGTGTTTAGTGTTGATCCTCACACGTTGCGTCTGCCCCTACCTCTCAGCTCTATCTCAAATGTTTCACATTTGTTTCTACAAGTGGTTCTCTAAAAGGGATCAATTAAGTCAAGGGATTCTGGAGGTGCTTAGATTAGATCTGGGCTTAGGCACCACAGACTCAATGTGTTTCATGTAGATAAAAGATAAGGAATGTAGATAAAAGATTAAGATAAACAAATCTTTTGTGTCCGCACTGGTGCAGTTTTAAACATGAAACCAACGTTATGGTTATTTCTAGCATACACTCTGCTCTGGTGAGTTTGATCTGCATACAAAAAGGTTTTGATGCAGATGTCACAGTGTAACATCAACAGACAAAACTGAAAGAATTCAGAAATGGTGTCATAATTGCGCACATTTGCTTTATGATTTGGTCTTCCAGGTTGTTGAATCAGCAAAGATATATTGTATGAATATTACCTGAAGTTAGACAGATGAGCCTTATCAATAGTGTAGACAACAACCTGGAAACAGAACAGCAAGTGCTGCCTAATTTGCTGTCTTTGTTATTGGCTGTTATCCAGCCAATTTCTGCATTCAGAAATGCTGCAGCTGCCTACATTTTCAGGAGGAAAGCCCTTAGAAGAACAATCTGCAGCAATGATTATTTCCAGCAGAGTATAAGATGAACATGTGATAATCGTTTATGGTGTTTACGGTGGGAGCAGGGAGATTGTTTCCTACACTGACATGAAGCGCTAATGTGGATTTGCATCAGTTTTATTTTAAATATTTTTAAATGGAATCCTAATATGAACATAGGCTCTTCTTATGAAGAATCTGAGCAACACAGTGTCCTGCATGAGGCTAAAATGTCTTAAATATCCATTTATTAATGTTTATCACAACTTATGTAACTGCATGATATTGATAAATCTCATTCTTCATCTAGGATCCCCCTGGTGGGTTTTCCTGTCAGGAAAAGACTGTGAGCCTAAAGAAGGAGCCTCGGCTCTCTCTGGGCATCACCATTGCTGGGGGGAGGGATTGTCGCAGCCGGCTGCCCGTTTACATTACAAGTGTTCAGCCTGTTGGCTGTTTGCACCGAGATGGCACCATAAAAAGAGGTACAAGTTTCATCTGAATGTTAATTTGGAAACAGTATTTGCCGCCTTTGTATTTTTTGTCTTAGAAAGTGAGGCAAGCTGTGTGTATCTATGTGTATATATAAATCAAAAATGAATTTGGGGTTGAACTGCTGGAACAACCACTGCCAGTTGATTAACAGCTATTACTGGATAATCTGTTGGATTCTTTCAAACAGCTGGTCATAGGTCGATATATAAGAAATCTTATTTAAAACTTATTCTTCATGCTCATATCTCTTTTCAGTGGACTGCTGTTAACCACAATATAAAAACAGTAGCCATATTTAACGTATTTATTAAATATTCATATAAAGGGTGTGTTTTTTTTTGTGTTTTTTTTTATGAAAACAGAGGCCAGGAGCTCCCCTCCTTTTGCATCTATAGACAGTGGCTATGACCATTACCCTAAAAAGATACCATCCTGCATCGGGCATGATTGAGCTAATTTTTTGCCAAACAGTAGCCAAGTGTGGGAATTAGATCTGATGACTTTAAGGGGCTTTCAGACGCAGCACAGTGGATGTTGAGCTTACGTGTAAACTGAAATATTCCTAAATATTCCTCTCCATGTTAATGTGGCCTGTATATTTTCAGGTGATGTTCTGCTGAGTATCAATGGGGTCGATTTGACCCAGCTGACCTACAGTGAGGCCGTCTCTGCGCTGAAGGCTCAGACAGCTCAGTCCCAGGTGGTACTTCGCGTCATCCAGACTCTCTCTGAAAACTCTGAGGAGGACATCGAAGCTGGCAGCAAGGACGAACTTGACCACATGGACGACCCACGAGATGACAACCTTAACTGGACACCACTGTGGACTCGCTGGTTGGGTTTACCAAGGTAGTGCTGCCATCATTACAACAAATCACCTATTAGTTTCCCTACTTCACCTGCTTTTTGAGTTTGGTCTGACTGTGAACTTGTCATCTTAGTCACCTACACTGGTGTCGGGACATTGTCCTGCAAAAGACCAACAACGATAGTTGGGGCTTCAGTATCGTGGGGGGCTATGAGGAGAGCCATGGACAACAGCCCTTCTTCATTAAAACCATAGTGCCTGGTACACCTGCTCACTTCGACGGACGTCTCAAGTAAGTAACCTGATTTGCTCCAATAATACAAAATCAGCCCCTGCATCCTTTCACCTCTGTTACTGACCAGACTGCATCAATGGCCTTTGTTCTGTCCAGGTGCGGCGATGAGATTGTGGCAGTAAACGGAGCCACGACTGTGGGAATGAACAACTCCTCTCTCATCCCTATGCTCAAGCTACAGAAGAATAAAGTTACCCTGACTGTGGTGTCCTGGCCAGGCAGTCTAGTGTAGCAGTCCACACTCACTCATTCCTTCTTATCTCGGTTGTCACATGAAGACACAGTTGCCCTGCCCGGTTGCATTCTGTAACAGGACATTTTTCATGCGCAACTCAAGTTGTCACACTCTTTGATTACAAATGCCTCAAATGCACAGTAGAAGTCTTTTTACAGTTATAATCTGTCAGGGTCAGGTGCATTCAAAGAGCAGTTGGTGGTAATACCAGACTGCATTAATGATGACAATCGAATGAATTATTTGTTGAATACAAACTGGAAGGGTTGTATATTTCTTCCTGATTCTTTTTGAAGTGGTTGTTTATTTAGCAGATCAATATCACATCAGTCATTAGTGCACATTTGATTTAAGCGATTCCCTTTAACAGTAAAGATGGTGTGTGTGTGTGTATCTATCGATCATTTGAGTAATTATTTATGACCATATGAAGTAGAATGCCTATTGACTCAATAAAACTATGCCAAATCATTGAATTACTCATATTTTTAATCAACCTAAAAGGACTACACTTTTAAGCATGAAACAAGGGGATGACATCTTGATGAAAATTCAAGTAAGCTGAGTCAAATTGAAGACTGTAGCATGCTTTAAGAAAAGATTTACTTCATTAGGTCAAAAAAATGAAGGGCCATACCTTCAAATTAAACAGAAAATATCCTAGCAAACATGCACACATCAACTAGACCAGATCTGCATTAATAGGAGCTTTGATCCATGTTCACTTACTGTAGGATCTTGATATCGACACATTTAGAAACAGGAAATAAACGCTGAATTTGTGTTGCTAAAGTGTGAACTGATCAAAATAAACAGATTTTATTTTTATTTTTTTTAGCTACGTTTACTCTGAATGAAAACTGCTGATAATCTCTGAGAAACTGTTCTTCTTTTTCTTTCTTTCTTTTATAAATTAAGACAGATGTCTCTGTATCAGTGCTCTGTATTTATTTTTTAATGATACTGTCATTCAGAGTGATTTGTAAAGAACTGTGTACAGAGATACTGAAAGACAAACCAGAATGTATAGTTGCCTTAAATTGTCTCTGTACCAAAAAAAACTTAAGTTTTTGTCTTCATATGTACTGTTTATATAAATTTAACAGAGAAGGGAATTGTTCTGAAAATCTTATCAACACATTCCCTGTGGCCTTGCTTGTATCTTAATTGATGCAAAACTTAATGAGCACTTCAGAGTGGCTGTGAAATCTGCAGCAATCCATGCATGAATTAGTCTACACTGTTTCATTGTCTTCAATAAAATCACATTAATCATGGTCTTCTTTTATTTGGGCTTTGTCTGAACTGTGGGATACTACTGGTACTGGCCTTGGGAGTTTTGGAAAGAAGTTAAAAGCAAGTTTTTAATTGATCTGATACATCAGAGCAGACATCACCACAAAGTACATGTTACTGACCTTCTACAAGCAGCACAAGGAACAAAGTCAGCCAGTATATACGTTTTAAAGAAATAAAATGTCTAAGGTACTGTACAGAGTATCTTAGACATTTTCAGTATCAGTCTGTTCACTCTGACCCCTAGTGGACAGATGTACTAAAGAAGTGGTAAAAGAGAGATCTGTGGTATGAAATTTACTTGGCAGATATGAAATAACAACCTCCTGATTTGGACTATAGGTTCAGAATAAATACCACTGTGTGCAGAGAGTAACATTTAACACTCAGCTTGTTGTCAATGACAAATTAGGCAGAGTTATTGGAGGATGGGAAGAAAGTAAGTAAAAGTCCTACAGCTGGAATCAGAAATGAACATTATGGCAGCTGCAAAACTTCAATCATCTATACCCTCTTTTTCCTACATAGGTTCCAGCAGATCACAAGGGTACATGCCAGACAGGCTTTCAGTCCAAAGCAGAGCAAACAAAACACAAAGCATGTCAAATAAAAGTTCTCAATCAGACTAGTCTACATTACAGTGTTCAGTTATGGAGCCCCAATCACATTCATATACATACAGCCTCTGACATCTTAACAAGCAACATGATAGATAACAGTTCAGAGCAGTCATACCAGTTAAAAAGCATTGTATTTGACCTGAAATTTAAAAATCTCAAGTGCTGCAAATGTTATCAAATACATGTTGTGAAATAATAAAAGCAGCATGTCCCTCCAAAACCTTAGATAGCTTAAGTGTAAAACACCAGAAATTGAAACTATCCAAAGACCTCATTATGTTCATAATGTAGTTATGGCTGCATAAATGCAGTTTATTTGTAGCACACAAGTGTTAATGTAACTATAACACGCCACATGCTTTATTTCCCAGCATTTCTTATTTTGTGATGAAAAGGGTCAGTAAAGCAGATGTTAAGTTGCATCTAAAACGGGGTTTTTCACATAGTAATTTTCAAATGTAGATGCTTTGTAAGATGTTTAAAAAAAAACTGCTAAACTGTCTTGTTCCTACTTTTTACATACTTCATTGCAAATAACAATCAAATACTAGATTGAGTAAGAGGTGTTGACCACTATAGTTCAAACTGTTGATGCAATAAAATGTCACTGAAATGTTCAATAGGCAGATAAAGGCATTAATGTGAAAGCAAAAAAAAACAAAGGACCATAAAAACCAATCCCCCTTAATTGAAGCCCACCACCTTGGTGCATGAGGAGAGGGGATTTAAAGTGAAATACAGTAGAAATATAGTGTATTTCTCACCTTCTGATTGCTGATCTGTAACATACATAAGTCGCAGCAGGTTATGGTAACAGCATTCCTGACTTTTACAAATGTGTTGAGCAATTGCGGGTCGTCTTGTTAAAGTTAACGATTCAGCACCTTGTTAAACATGACAAACAGCCACTGCTCTGGTTGTCCAGGAGCCAACTGTGGTCACTGAGTATTAGTAGAGGTCAACAACAAGTATAAAAAAACATGGGTTCAAATGGCAGAAAAAAAAAAAACAGCAAAGACAAATCAAAATCAACCATTTATTTTCTCTCTCCAGAGGAAATAGGTTATCATGATAAACATTTACAAGGACTGTATCAGGAATAATACTGGTAGGAGGATTGAAAGTCTCCTTCACGCAGGAGAACTGATTTGACCCTTTACTACTGTCCTTTTACCCCCGTTTTTATTTTTGCTTCAGAGGGTCTCTAATACAATGCAATGCAGTAAAACCCTTGACCAGGATTTGGAGAAAATAGTACGATTACAGGAGATGACGACTGAAACAAAAAAGAGCCATGTAGTGGAGATGGATGTGCTACCTAACACATCAGAACAACCCAACACGACACAAGGGAAAGTACAAAACTACAAAATGAATGCAAAGTGGGAATAACTTTTACATTTAAAAAAAAAAAAAAGTCGAAGTGCAGAGTTCAAAACAAAATCTTTCAATCGTCTCATGTTTAATGGATGATGAGTCACAGAGTGCTCGTCATTGGCAAAAACCATACGGTAACATGCATTGCTTTTTGTCAGGATGCTCTGACTCTCTTCTGGGCTCAAGTGCAATAATCAGTCCTATCTCTGGCATCAGATACACTGTCACTATATGGCTTACAAGGTAAACAGGTCCATATAAACTAGAAAGGTACGTAGACATCTTTCAAAACTATGGTACAGCAATATATTGGCAAAACAAAATAAACAAAAAAAACAAAACAAAAACTATTTAACTAAGTAACTTTATGTAAACAATGATATACCACTGTACAGATTACCCTAACATGGTATTTACAGGTCAAGTTTTGTACAAGCTAGCTCCCACGTACAAAGGGATCATGTAAAGACAAAACAAGATGATGACGTACACTGTGCATTAGGCAATTTCAACCATCCCATCTACCTGCAAAGAACTGGATTCAAAGAGAGGAAACCCAACAAACAGATCTGAATCTGCGTACATGTTGGATCAGCCACCACTTTCCTCCTTCAGTTACATGTAGATAAATATTTCATTTTATTTATTTTTATCAAATATAAGGCAAGGAGAGATACAGAAAGTGGAGGCATCACATTCTTTGCAAAGGGATTACTGACAGATGGGGCACAGGTCGATGGTTCTTTGGGGTAAATGCACTTTTTGAGAGTTTCAGTCTTTTTTTTTTCTACACATAACAAAAACACATCTGAGTGCAACAAAGGGGGACATGTCTGGTTCTGTCAGGTAAAATGTGCAAAATCTGCTCTAAAGCAAAGTGACAGTGTTGCAAATTCTAATGTACAAGGTACTGGGAGATTGGGGGGAGGGGTGGGGGTGTCACGAGACACACTGGTGCAGACCCTTATTCCAACAAACTGTATGTACAAGGCACTAAGGATAAGATTCAAGGGCCACACATCCAGTCTGATAACAGCCTCTTCAGTCCGGTCGGAATATAGGATATTTAGGTAAGAATTCTATAAGAATCACCTGAAAGGAGAAAAGGCAAGTTAGAGCCAAAAATGTATGCTTTATTATGAGTTCTCTCATTTGTTCAGAATTAGATATAAAAATTAAGCAGACTTTACATTTGTTAAACTTAAAAACAAAAAACATGACAACTAGTTTGATTCATTAATTGTGTACAGTCATTTTTCCCTCTGCAAATCAAACCAAGTAAATGTTCCTAAATTAATAATAATTAATAAGTGTTTTGAGTTTCATCAATTAAATAAATAAATAAGAGGTCAGCTGCACCACAAAACACATTCTGCTTCATTTAGCTTCACCTTTAGCCAGAAAAGGCTAAAATGTGTATGATTTCTTTTGTCATTTATGACAACGAACTAAATATCTTTGGGCTGTTGGACAAATCACACATGACATTATAAGAGTTCCCGAGTTCATAGAAAATCATACAGGGCATTTTTTACAATGTGATCGACTAACACTAACCAAAAACTAAAAGTAGCATATTATTGTTTTGTTGCAGCACTTTACTCACATATTCCATCATATTACTGCTTTCACATTTTCTTTTACTGAGTTTCCAGTGCAGACCCAGCTGAAGACAGAAGAAAAGACACAAACACAATGAGAAAACATTCTCACTTTTGGACAGACAAAGATACAGATGCGCGCACGCACACGCACGTACGCACACGCACGCACACAAAGAAAAGAAAATCTGTCTGAAATCTCCCCTTGCAGGGGTGTCTGGTCTCACTGAGGTCAAACTGTGGCCAGACACCCTGAAGAGCTTCCTTTATATCTTTGCACAGCTACTAGCTGTAATTTGTTGCTGTGAGACAAAACAAAATTAACACGGCCTTTTACTGCTGACCTTACGGTTCTCTCAGACCTCGTGCACTAGATCTGTGTCAAACAGCTAAGAGGGGCTTATGTGGCAGGTTAGAGTTTACAGAACAGATTAATGGGCATTATCCATCACTATGATGCTCAACTCACACTACACACTGACACCAACAATTAAGCACTTTCACACAGAAGCTACTTTGCAATTTGACGTATTTCTTACCTTGTGGTATAATCGGTTATTTTCCCACTCTAAAAGCTTCTGAATAGATCGTCTTGTCTTTTGTAGTAATAAAAAAAAAAGAAAACGAAAAAACACTGACATTAATGCAATCAGCAAAATGCTCATTACTCAACTGAAACAAACAGGTTACCAGTAAATAGCCACAGTTTTAGGATTTATGGACTGAACTCCCAATTTACCAGCCAGTAATTTCCACTTTGTTGTCAGTAATACTGAGTGGTAAGACAACCTTTAAAAGGGACACCCTTGAGCTGGGAAGGAGAGGAGCTGCGCAATGCATCATTTCTACAGAGTCACAAACTGAACACAAATTATTACCCTCTGCATTGAGACAAATGCTGCTGAATTGCTACTACAGCCCCTGAGTAATCAGCACTGATGTAAGAGAGAGTTAAACTGTCCAAGTCATGTCACAGACTTACTCTCTTGTTGAGGCAGATTACAGGCCATAGACTGCATCCGACTGTACAGCAGCAACACAGGCAGCCGCAGAGAAGCCACTTCACATTCACAGGCAAGTTCTTCTTCAGACAAGCATTCAGTCTGCTGATGCTGGTTTTGAATTCCTCTGGTGCTACCTAAAATAAAAGGGAGAAAAAGCAATGCAGAAATCAGGGCATAGTTGTATATAGTGACAAAGTAAAAGAAGAAGTGAGTGGATAAATGAGAAACACAATGTACAGTGCTTTGTGGAACTTGGATATGGTTAAAAAGGCAATTCCAAGTGTGTTTTGGTGCTGCTGACTTGAAGGGCACCCATTTGTTTAAACGAAACATGTGCAGAAACATCAAAGAGCTTTGGAAAAGCAAAAGGTAGATATTTGCAGATGTTGTCCAGAGATGGAATCTCTAAATAATATGCCCCTGACTTGCTAACTGAGCTCTTCTCTGTTCAAGGCAAGGAGAGACTTAAAGGAGAGATAAGCTCAGTGCCTGTGGCAGAGCCGACCAAACAACTTGAATGGATGCTCATTCCTCACCGAGTCTGTACGCCATAAAACAGGGGTCGTAATCTTTTATGACAGGATGCAAAGGTCTCTTTGCAAACAGCCAAAGACCTCAGAATAAAGCCCAGCAGGGCCTGATCTGCACCCTTCAATCATCATAATTGTGACCTCATCCATCACATGTCACCCTGGGTTACAATACTGAAGGTACTTTTTATTGCCCCACACTTCCCTCGGCCTGCTCTTACCCCTGCAGCCTTTTTGTGTTTCTGCGTCCGACCCAGGAAGCTTTCCTTTCTTGTCTGCGGCAGAGTCCTCATTTCATTATTTTATCACCTGGAGCTGGACCCTCCAAAACACTGGGGTCCCCACCAACTGAGCCCCATAGACAGCTTACTCATTTACAGAGCTGTACAGCAACACATTCAGGCCCTTTTCTATGCAGTGTGGTACGTTACCTATAATGCATCTCCATCAGATCAAAACCACTCTGGGATCTTTGAATGGGGCGGTTTGGGGAAGTTAGGGCTGTTAGAGGCCAACAGAACAAAAGAATCACTGCAGCTTTAATTGCTTAATTCTTCCTACTTGGATTTGAACAGAAAGCAGCTTGCAAGGCTGAAGTACAAGAAAACTAAAAAGCAACTGTACCTTTCCCGTGAGAACAGAGGGAAATTCTGTGTCGAATCTGTTGCTCAGTCCAAACCTGAGAAAGAGAAAAATCAAGCATTTAAAATGGTGGTAACAATCCATCTTCAAATAAATTTAAACTCTGGTTTAAATATGGACATAAAAAGAGAACAAATATAAGCCACAGGCATTGTTGGACGTTCTTTTCAGGACAGCTTTATTCTAGTTCAACAGACATAAAGAAAAGCAGGGCATTCATTCATATGCTTTTTCAAAAGAAAAGATCTGTCTTTTTTCCCCCCATTTGTTCTAAATTTACATTACATTGTGTGACAGCATCCTGAGATTATATAACTGGACAATATGTTTACACTTACACTATTATCTAACTGATTCACAACTAATGTGAAGCATGTCAGCACAATTAAACTATACTTTATACTTCAAACTGTCTATTAAATGCAGAGGTAAATTAACCTTTTAAATGTGAAATCAAATGACAGCCAGTATACTTTAAGAGATAGAGTTTAACTTTTGTATTTTTTGAATTTAAAGGGAAAAAAAATAAGAGTCCAAGTGGCATCATAATGTAGACTAGTTAACACATTAATAACACATCTGGATTTTTTTTCTCTTGCCTTTTAAAAGATAATTGGGAACATTAGTTTTTTTTGTCAAAAACTTTTATAAAACTGGTCTATACTATACATATATATATATATATATATATATATATATACATATATATATGTTTGTATATAGTACTCATACATATTTTGCATCTGATTCATAAGAAATGTCTCTGTTTAAGCAGTGCACTATTTTTTAGTAAATATTACACTGGACCAGGCATTCAGTTCTGTAAATGTGTCTGCTTTAAATATTTAACCCGCTTCTGCAATCATCAGCTCTTGACAGAATGTGAAAAAAAGATGGAACAAAATGGGAAACAATTTGTTATATTTATCAGCCAAACAAGTATCAGTTTTCCCTACTTTATGTGGTAAATTATCAAATTGAAAGACAATGTGTAGCACATCATAATGAACCTCTCCTCTTTCTCTGACCACCACTTTAATATGAACCAAAATTCATACTAAAAGTTCATACCAGAGCTGCTCTTATAAAAATAAGAGAAAAAGGCAATGTAAACAGTGATAAACATGATTGTGTCTTTAAATATATGTCCTATACCATCCACCTGCCAAGCTGAAGGAAGTTGTCAGCGACAGGGAAATGTTTACAGGATGAGGATGAAGATGAAGAAAGAGACTCACAACAATAACATGCTGTAAACTGTCTGCTCTGTCGATCACCCTGAGCAAGTCAACGACCTCCATAGACGTCTACAGAATGAGGAATACGTAATTATAAAAATGAGATCGAGGTGGTGACGCTGATGAGAGTTAATCAACCAGGCAGGCGTGGAAGGGTTTATCTGCTTGATTAACACGTCTAACTAACGGTTTTAATACACATAAACATGACCAGAGTGAATATCGAAGCTGCTAGCCTGTGTGCTCGCGGGTGCCATGGTAACAGAGAGTATGATTTCAGGTCACCTCTCTCCTCGATGAACCACCTGTCCCCCCTTGGCTTACACAGACGTGTGTTTTCGTTCTGAACTGCGTTAGTTAGCAGGCTAGCGTCAGCTAAAGCGGGCTAAAAGGACGGCAGAGGACGGACAGAGGCGACAGACACGGCTCCGCTTACACTGTGATGTGTCCGGCCCCGCGCATGACCACGGGCTCTGGGCAGTACCGCGGCAGGTGCTCCTCGCTCACTACGTGGTCATCCTCTTCGTCTTCTAACTCATAAATGGTATCAAAGTCCGCCATGTTGGGCAGTAAGACGCTCATGACGTTTACGACGGGGCCGCGCACGCACGCACGAGAGAGAGTGAGAGCGCGCGAGGACACAAAGTTGAAAGGCTGCCTGCTGCCCCGCCTGGTTCAAACGTAGGCGACCGGAGTTGACGTTTTTCACCGCCAGACATAAGATAAAAGTGGTTATTGTGTAGCGGAAGAATCAACTACAGTTGTGCTTCCCTCAGAGTTGGTGAATTAAGTTCTTCATTCAGACGAGGAGACAAACCAGCGTCAGGAGGAGTCACAGTCAACACATACTTCACCTATTCACAACCATAGTTAATGAAACGGTTAAGTCAAGCCTAAATGCGCTCTATTTAACGCGTCCGATTTTTTTTTTAATGGATAATGACTTCTCAATATGTTAACCCAAGTAAACTCAATGTTTTCAATTTATGGACACATAGCTACATTGGTTTTGAATATCAAACGATAGGCCAGTCTGTGAAATAAGAAACATAGGCTAATTGTCCGTATCGAGACAGCACGAGAGGCTTGTAAACTTACTCGTGTCTTAGCTATATATCCATTTATATCTGGGATCGAAGATTCCTGTTTCAACGCATTTTTATCTTAAGGGGCTAAAGCATAAATATGCTACTTTTTAAAGGAGTGTTTGATGCATATTTTGGAAAAGGAGGGTTAAGTCACATGAACAGTTACCTTCATATGGTCATTAACGCTTGGAGTCTTATGAGATTTATGTTAAGCATTGTTAGGGTTTTGTTGTTATTGTTTTTGTTTTGTTTTGTTTTTTAAGTCTGCCTGTTAGGCTATCGCCTATACATGCATATCAAATAGCCTACTTAGGTAACACAATCTAAGAAACACATATCAAAAATTATAAAAATGACAGATGTACTCCAAAAAAACAAACACTTTATTTACACTTGTAAAGTTGCCATTAGACGATTTTTCTACCCGTATCAAGCTGCTCTTTTGCACAAAAACTGTGCTCAAAACATGTTAATGATTTGTCACGTGGGCGCAGTTGTTTTAAAGAAACTGCACAGTCCAGCTTAAAACTCAACTGGAATCTCATTCTTTTCCTCATTTAATTCACAAACACATCACATACAAAACAAGATATTTATATCTTATAAACTCACAAACAACTTAAAGCTTTCAGTTTGAAACAATTTGTTTTTGTTTTTTTTTTCTGTTTTTTAATTTTGTAATCCCGACATTAGAACTATTCTATTAAAAAAGCAATTTACCAAGAGCCTCCAGTATTTCTATAAATCAAATGTTTATACGCAGCTTTGTGCCGTCTATCAAGTGTCCTGTAGCGTGTTGGAGTGCTCAGTTATGAGAGATGGTCCCAAAGGTGAACTGTCTACTGAGTCACAGTCACTTGCTGTATATTCCTGATAGAGGGCAACGTGCTCATTCCCTGAGTTGCGTACAGAGATCCGTGGATGTCCGTGGGACTGAGAGACCCCGGCACCGGCAGAGGGCTCACTGAACCCGGGTCACTGTGCACAGACCCGCTGCTGCCGTCAGACTGACCCATCTTCTTCTTGATCAACTTCCTCTCTTTAGCTCTGCGGTTCTGAAACCATATTTTCACCTGAAAGGCACGAAAGAAGAGGGAGAATTAGATGGATATTTCTATGGCTGCGTCATTTCATGTCCATGGTGTCGAATAGCCTGCAATAATCAGAGCCTTTAAGCTTGTAAAACATTAGTCCAAGTAGGCTATAGGAACAAACCTCACTGGTCCTCTATATCACATAACAGAGTCTACAAATTATTTAAATATATATGAAACAGAAGATAGTGTGACATTCCTACAACATGTACAGCAAGACAAGAAAATAATGTAAGAGGATGTAGAGGCCTTTATTTGACATTGCCCATATAGCCATACATATAGGCTATATAGCCTATATGTATATGTATATATTTACATATATATACCCTGCATATATATATACATTCGATCCATATTATAAGTTATTTATCTGAATAAACTGCTATATTATGTTATTGTTTATTTTTTTCTTTTAATTATTTTTTGTCTTTCAGCAAATTTGATGCTAGTGACATTTATGCTTAAAAATCCACTCATGCTGTTAGTTATAGGCTTTATAGAGGAGAATTAACGAATACCACACTGAAATAAAAACAGCTGAAAGCATGCAGCTCAGGCTTATTGTCCAGCCAAAGTTTGTTGGTATTATCATGTTAATCATGCAGCAAATATTTTATCCCAAACTTCATTCATTTTATGTAGAAATCTCCGTGTAGCTCGTTATTCTGAATTTTAGTCTGGATGACTTTATAGACTCCGTATTTGCTGTAAAGTCGTTGCTCTTACCTGTCTTTCCGACAAACCGAGGTTGACAGCCAGTTCAGATTTCCTCCTGATGGTGATGTATCTGTTGAAATGAAACTCCTTCTCCAGCTCCAGTCTCTGATGGTCTGTGTACACTACCCTGTATTTCTCCTTCGTTCTTGTTTTACCTGCAAAGGGGAGAAATAAGCAGAACGCATGAGGACACAATCTTTCTTCTGTCTTTTATTTTATTTTTTGTTCAGGGTGGATCTTCTCCCAGAGGCCAGGCTAAAAGGTTGTGCTGGAAGGTTTCCACAAAGCCGACTGCATGCCAGGACCGGCCTATCTAAGCGCCGCATCTTTATTGACAGCGTCTAAAATACACATCTCTCTCTGACTTCTCCACAGATACGCAAATTAAGCTTTTTGATCTCTGTTCGATGACAACAGCAGCAAAGTGAATTTCAAACGGGCACGAGTCATCCTGGGTAGTTATAAAGAAACACAACATATGGATTAGGAAGGAGTCTGTGTGCTTCACTTTATTCTGCTTAAAACACTGCACGTGAGATATTTAGGAATGGTTGCATTAGTTTAACACGCCCGTTAGGACTTAAACTCATAATTAACTTAAAACGAAATCAGCCTGCTTTTATTTCAACCACAATTTCAGCCATTTAATAACTGATGGTCTGTAATCTAAGACGTTTTGAAACGTTAAAGGACACAAGAAGCTAATAAATTCAACAAAATAAACAATTAATGTCAATTTTAGATACAGACTTCCAAAAAAAACAAAAAAAAAAACAAAACTGCAGTTTGTAGTTCTCCATGTTGGAGGTAATAGCTGTGAGAAACGTCACTCTTTCCGGCAATATAACTCTGAGAGGAAGGCAGGCTGGCGCATATCAAAGTGAAGAGGTGTTGAATGTAAAGGCCACCGCCTGGATATGACGGATAACACCGAAAACACCAAACAATGTAACAGGGAAGTCGACCTCACATCTCTAGGAATAATGACATTAACATCACAACTGGGAATGGCGCCGAATCCTCACACTTTTTTCTTATTTCCACCACAGAAGAGAGCCCAACAGACTGAACTGCAGACTCCAGCTTCACTATCAGTTATCACAGTCTGAAACATTTGCAGACACTTTCATTTGACCCTAATTTTGTACCTTTGAATGCAATAATTAAAACCAAACTTTTTTCCATCTCTCTACCCCCCTGTGAAATTCTGATACATATCCCTTTGTATTATTTTTAACCCATTGATGAACTTGTTCTCCTTTCTAAGCACACAGCAGATTTTTTTGGGTGAAACTGGGCCGGTATGTGCGTAAAATCGCGACTTAATGATTCACAGGCGCAAGATCAGATCCATCTTTCAGTCATATGGGCCAAAGGAATTTGGACACAATATTCATGATGATCTCACCTGTGGAAGAGGACTGAGCAGTTTTACTCATCCACTGGTAGGAATTGCGTCGTTCTCTCTCAGGAGAAAGTTGTGCAACATTAACGTTGTCCGGGGGCGGCTGTAGCACCGCAGGTCCGGGAGGGTGCATATGACTGTACTCAGACGAACAGTAAGAAACTTGTCCGGGAGATGAGTTGTTCATGGGTGCAGGAATAGCATTAGGGGGCCCCAGACTATATGTACCCCAATCCTCCCTTGGGCCGCCATATGAAGGTCCCCAACTGCCCGCAGACTGTGTGTGCGTATCCATGTTTGGCACATGATGGTATCCAGTAAAGTCGGGGTACTGTTGTGTCGAAACAAAGTTCTGTGGAGGCAAATTGATGCTAGATCTTCTTACTGGTCCTTGGTGATACATGCCGCTTTCTTTATCCAGTATATATCCCACATACATGTTTTGTAGAAAAGTTAAGAAATGTTGTTATAACAGTAAAGGGTTGATGTGGCCTATTTTAAGGCGACATTTTGACCCTGCAACTGTTAAAAAACAATCCCTGTGATATTTATAGTCCAAATTCAGTCCCAAAGGAAAAAAAAGAGACGTAGTCCCAGTTTGTCTCCAGTCTCACATGATGTGCCTCTGTTGACAAGAGGCTAAGGGTATAGTAAGGCCTGCCTGACGTCAGTCAACTCCTCAACTCATGTGGATTTGCATCCAAATGAGAGTAACCGGTGCTGTCCCCTGCGCCTGTCCTGTAGCGCGTCATCACCTGACAGTGGGCCTATCCTGAACACGAGTTCCCCGCTACATGAATAAATTATCACTGCGGCCTATCAGCTGCACAAACCGGCAATTAACTGAGGATACGTTCCCAGATGCAAAACAGAAGGCCTGTGCGTAATTGCGCACGGAGCTATTTTATCATGGATAACTTGTTTTAAAAATAAAATAAAAAAATCACTTTCTTCTGTCAATTAGGTTACAGTTCTAGACGGAACAGATTTATGATGGAATTTTTGCCTTTAGTGAAGTTTCCTTCCTTAAATCCCGAAAAACCAAATTGTTAAAAATCATTCTGGGTGTTAAAAACATCTCCCGTGGGAATTCAGAGAGTTTTTTGGGCCACACTTCGCACGTACATCTCCAGTTATTTGTAAAGATATTCACTTGCAAACGAGGTGCAAAGTATGAGAGACTTTTACTTGAAGTAAGCTTTTCGTATTCCGTTCACACCTCAAGGTCACACTTCACAGCTAATTCCGGTTCTAAGGAAACTCCAACAGCCCCCTCTGAGACAAACAGCGGCCTGTGTGTGACACATCAGCCAGCTTATCTCTGAAGCTGCAGTCAGTTTATTATTCTGGCGTTATTAAAACCCGATGAGCAGTTCGGACTAATCTTTATGTGTCACGGAAAATTATTGCCTGCATCAAAGCAGACAGTTTGCAAACACTGTCAAATATTAGGAATTAATGCAATGAAAAACCAAGAGCCGTTTTAGGCCAAAAGATGAACCCTTTCTTTATGTTTGTCTCTGAGTTATCTTTTTATTGACCTCAAATTGTTTAGGAAACAGTCTAATCGAGTTGCTTTAAACTTTTAGTTAGCCTACTCTGTCTGAGCATAAATGAAGCTCCTCAAATATTTGCAACTCATGGCAGCATGGCATTTTACTGTGTTGTTGTGGCACACTTGAGGTTTTCACAAACACCAGCATTTCAAATGGATTAAAACAAACTAATGTAATGCATGGGAGTTATCTTTCATTTATAATATAAATGTAATCTTATAGTTCAGATTTTTGCAAAAGTGTTTAAAAAAACGATGAGCTGCAGGTTCAAAGAGATTGTGAAAGGAATTGAGGATTTATGTCTTTTCCCTGGTAAATGTGAATTTTCAGTCTCCTACTCCCAGTAATTCCACGCGGTATTTGTCACATTGGCACTCATCCATTGTTTCACATCTTGCATTGTGCGGCATTTGAACCACAGTTGCTTTTGTTCTTTTGATGGGTTATTCAGACCCAACAGGGCCCTCTTGTGGAAAGTTACTGAACTACAGCTGCTGCTGTAATCCGAGGGGGCAGTTTCTCTTACAAAAAAACTTTTTCCTCTGTGGTTTTGATCCATCTATCATATAAGATAAGTCTTACAGCAACCAGTGAACAATCAGTTCTCTAGACTTGCTCAGAGATGCACGTGGTGGATCTAAAAGTGTTTCCATGGTCCACAGTGTTGCAGTTTTTCACATTTGAAGAACAGTAAGAAAAGGAAATACTCTTCTCAGTCAGAAAGAAAAAAGAAGAGGAAGCAGAGCAGTAAAGATGACCGCTGGCAGGTCAAAGAGGCTCAGTTCATTGTTGTTATTATTATTCTATTGGGGAAACAGGTGATCATTTTGGTTTTTTATCTTTATGGCTAACTAACAGTGTGAAACAAAATGTCTATGGAAAAGCCACTTCCTGGGCTGTTCAAACAAATTCTGAGTTTTTCGAGAAAGTTAGAGGGTTTTGAAGCTAATCAAATCTTTCCAAATGCTAATGATGGTTTGAGAAAACAATTTAAAAAGTGTAATATATCTTTGTCTCTAGCAGGTCATGTAGATGAGTAGATACAGTCCAAGGTGGAACCCAGAGAAGGTAACACATCTCAAAAACCGAGCACCTGCCACTATCGCACCCTAAAAAGAATCAAAAAACTATTTGAAATTTGATCATTTTCAAATTTCTGATCACGGTTATTGATTCAGACTGGAGTTTCTAGATAGATAGATAGATAGATAGATAGATAGATAGATAGATAGATAGATAGATAGATAGATGGATGGATGGATGGAT